>OY253747.1:20826415-21056415 GCA_958009045.1 Oxytorus armatus
ATATTTAAAATAATTTTTTTTTCTAATGTACAAGTATTCTCTAAGGACCAATAAATGCACGTGTAAATTTTCATCAAGACAACTTCAACGGTTTAAACGTTATTGCACATTAGAAATGACGTCAAAAATCTCGCTCTAGACCAAAGTACGGCCTTAATGCAATTTAGCGCCCATTTCATTTATGTATTTTCATTGTTATCGATGTTTATTTCTAAAAAGTTGTCCATAAAGTCGAAATAAATTGGGGGAAAAAAAGTATATATATAAAGCCAGGAACGCGAAGATACGAGGTCTGTTCAAAAAGTATCGCGAACTTTGAATTTCCGCGGGCTACGTATATTCAATTTTCGATTTTTTTGTGGCGTTAGGTTGGTACTCATGTCCCTCACTTATGCTGAAAAAATCGGCCATTTTGAATGTTTAGTTAATTGTTGACAGCTGTTTTGGTTAGACGTGTTTTGGCTTGTCTTCGATTTTTGCCTATTCCAAAAAAGCAGCTTCCATTGCGATGATTGAGCTTTGGTTTCCACGTCGTAACCATAAACCCACGATTCGTCACCAGTTATGACCCTTTGGAGCAAATTTGGGTCGTCGCGGACCGAGTCCAACAGCTCCTTAGCAATGTTAACGCGACACTGTTTTTCTTCGAAATTGATCAATTTTGGCGCGAATTTCGCGGCGACCCGTCTCATGCCCAAATCATTGGTAAACATCGAATAGCACGAGCCAATCGATATGTTTAGTTCCTCGGCAACTTCTCTAACGGTGATTCGACGATTGGCCAATATTATTTTCTTCATTTCATCAATGTTTCCGTCTGTTTTTGATGTGCTCGGGCTTCCGGAACGCATTTCGTTGTTCGCATTATCTCGGCCCTCTGAGAACATTTTGTACCACCGATAAACGTTGCTTTGGTCCAAGGTAGCTTCACCATATGCCACAGTCGACATTCGGAATGCGTCCGCGCACTGAATTTTGTTTTTCACACAAAATTTCATACAGATTCTTTGATCGATTTTTTGGAATAGGCAAAAATCGAAGACAAGCCGAAACACGTCTAACCAAAACAGCTGTCAACGATTAACTAAATATTCAAAATGGCCGATTTTTTCAGCATAAGTGAGGGACACGAGTACCAACCTTACGCTACAAAAAAATCAAAAATCGAATATACGTAGCCCGCGGAAATTCAAAATTCGCGATACTTTTTGAACAGAACCTCGTGTATGCATAGACATTTGGGGGATGAAGGACCTCCGGTAAACGTACAATGGTTACAGTTCTGTGAAGAAGAAAAAAAAATGGAATCACAGTGAGCGACTCGAGAAAACGGGAAATATCTTCTTTTTTTTTCCTCGACCAAACTATACCGAAGCACGAATCTCTCTCCCGTCTAAGGGTTCGCGACCCCACGCCAAGAGATAAGGACACAATAAAAAAAAGCCACGCATACATTCTCCGTATATATACATATATATATATATACCTCATGTACATTTCGGGAACCTTCTTATCCGTCACGCAGTTTTGTCTCGGACGAACGACCGAACGAATGCTCTCGAGGGATAGGAACGAATGAAAGGAAAAGGGGGTTAACGTCGTGACCGTTGTATCGCAGTAAAACAAAAAAAGTCTCTCTCTGCGAGAGAAAACAAAAAGTGAGATAAAAACGGCGGAATATGTAGTGAAAAGAACGTCAGTACGCAGATCATTTTATAGAAGAGAATCCGTCACGTATCGTTGAAATTGACATAGAAAGAAAGGAATGATAAAGAAGAATTTCAAAATGTTTCAATAAAAGAAAGAAAACGACAAACGACAGGAAAAAAGAAAATACAACAAAAGTACGGCCACAGTGAATACTGTCAATGGCGAATTTTTCAATTGAAAATCAATTATGTTCCCATGTAGATCCTGATGAATAAAGATTGAACCATTAAAGTTAATTTCAAAGGCGTGCCTATTTTTTTTAAAACAATATTTTTCCAAATCCCTATGTACTTCTCTTCAAAATATCATATTATTAACGAAAACACTCGGTATTTTTTTTCAGATCGACGTTGAAGAGAGTTCTGCTGCGTGCCGCGGAGATGACAGCACCTGACGCGAGCGCTTCCCCAGCACCACCATGCGGCGTGAAAAATGTGAAAAAAATGTTTTTTGACACATTAATAAACAAGGAACAAATCCCAACAAAATTTTTCGTATATCTCTTTTTTTTCCCACAAAAAAAAATTCTTGAAAAATGTGAAAAAAAACAGGAGGTCACAGTGGTGTTCACCCTTTACAGAAAAATGAAAACCACAGAATCTCAATTGTTTCCTCAATAAAAAAAAAACGAGAATAAGATAGAATAACGAAATACGTTCTTAGAAAAGTCCTATTCACACTCGGTTCTGTATATCTGTACCAGTTTCTTTTTTCTCCCACTTTGCGCCCTCCATATATACCGAGCACAGCTAACTGTCGGTACTCTCTATTACAGTACAGTATAAACTACAATCTATACTGTATGGAAACAGGTAAAACATACGAGCGACTCGTGTACTCCATTGGGCACAATCGCACGACGACTGCCGCTACCATACCGCGAATCGAATCGCTAGACTCGTCTAATTTCACGGTCACGAGTGCAAAACCGAATGCCGATAGCGCGACAGAAAAGCGAGAAAATCGACGAAATAACCGTGTGCCAGAGAGCTTCGTCGTACACGCGAGCTCGTTCGTACGATAACTTTTGTTTTTTCTTTATCTGTACGTTCGGATTAACTCAAAAATTTAATTTAAGTAACGTTAATTTTGATTTAAGAAAAATTTATTTGAATTATTTAAAAAATTTGTTGAATCGATATTAACGCTCATGTACATTTCATTTAATTCATAATAATTGATCGACATTCGATTAAACGTTTGAATTTATAATTTTATGCGAAATATCTTTGGTTCGATTCAAATGAATTTAATTCAAACTTATTGTAAGTAAATTTTCTTTTTTTTCTTTGTAGCGCTAGATTTCAACGGAGCAGGTCTTAATACATGTAAAAAGTATAATAATCATGGGTAATTATTACAACGATGAAATAAATAAAGGAAATAATATATACAGTGGGTCAAAAAAGTATTCATACACCTTGTTTTTTTGCGATAACTTACAGACATAAGCGATACGCAAAGAAAGCCAATTTTATTTAATAGTACATCAGGTGCAGAGATAAACTGCAAATGGAGAATTTTTCCCAGGAATAATAGAAGAATTATGCCAAAAAAACGAAAATTTTCGGGCAAAAGAAGTATTCATACACTTACGATTATAGTGAAAACCTACATCATCATAGTTGTTAATTATAACTAATATTTGGTGCGCATCCCTTTTGCTTCAAGTATCGCCTCGAGTCTCTTTGGCATGGATTCTACTAGCTTTTGCGTTGTTTCTTTTGCTATTTTCGTCCATTCTTCTAAAAGCACTCTTTGGAGATCGGATTTGTTTGTTATTTTTCTTTTTCTAATTTCTACATCCACCAAGTGGCATAAATTTTCAATAGGATTGATGTCCGGAGATTGTGGTGGTGTAATCAATTGTTTGCGGGCATTATAGAGTAACCATTCCCTCGTTTTCATGGCAGTATGTTTCGGGTCGTTATCTTGTTGGAAGTAGAAATTTCCATCCAAGCCTATTTTATCTACACTCGTTTTCAAATTGCTGCGCAACACGTCAATATACTTCTGGGCATTTATTGTACCATCTATAAAAGCCAGATTACCAACGCCATAATATCCCATACAGCCACAAACCATGACGCTTCCTCCGCCGTACTTTACAGTCGGTATTAAATTTTTCTGCTGGAGCTCGGTATTCGGTTTCCGCCAGACGAATTTTTTTCCATCGGACCCGAAGATGTTAAACTTCGATTCATCCGAGAATACGACACGTTTCCAAAATTCTATAGATTTTTTTACGTAGGTTTTTGCGAAACCTAAACGTTTTTCACGATTTATATTATTAATTAATGGTTTTTTGAGGGCAGTTCTGCCGTATATTTGGGCAGAATGCAAAACGTTTCGAATAGTCTGGGGACACACGCTCTTTGCCGATGTTGACGCGACATCATTCGCTGAACTGCGAGCGCTTGTGAACGGTTTTTTTGTAGCCTCTGTAACAATACTCCGACTCTCTCGTACCGTTAGTATTCTCGGTCGACCGGTTCGTGGCTTATTTTCTGTGCTGTTTGTTCTTTCGTATTTTTTTATTATATATTGCACTGCTGCGAAACTTAGATTTAGTTCTTTACTAATTTTTCGATAACTTTCACCGCGTTTCCGAAGAAAAATCACTCTATCTCGCATGGATATTGATATTTCGCTTTTCTTTGCCATCATGTCTGTTCAGAGCTTGAAGATCTACTGCCGCATGGAATAAGTCAAAACCATTGTGTAAACGAAGACTTGTTTACATTGTACGCAGGGGTCAGACCGTCCGTGAGTGAATATCGAGGTTTAGCAGCTCAATCGTAAGTGTACGAATACTTTTTTGGCCCGAAAATTTTCGTTTTTTTTTGCATAATTCTTCTATTATTCCTGGGAAAAAATTCTCCATTTGCAGTTTATCTCTGTACCTGATGTACTATTAAATAAAATTGGCTTGCTTTGCGTATCGCTTATGTCTATAAAGTTATCGCAAAAAAACAAGGTGTATGAATACTTTTTTGACCCACTGTAGAGGCGAACCGATGACGTGTCGATGATTCCTTTCGAATTGTCTCTTGCATCGATATCGTCATCACACACAAACACACCTGCTAGTTTTTCGTCCCGACAGCACCAATTGTTGCCTTATTTGCATGAGAGAAGAATCCGCGGGACGGATGTCGTGGGATTCGCATGTTAATGGAAACGATTGTCATTTCACTCATAGATATTATGTACGAAACATTAACACCTCGTCATTGTAACAGCTGACTTTTTGTTTTCACTCCAGAATTAAGAGGTCAATTAAAGATAGAACACGGTTTTTTTTTGTAATTTTTGTCAAAAGACAAATATATCTATTTAGAATTTCTTTAAAATATACTCAAGGCCATTCAACACTTACTCCAGTTACATCGTCATTTTATTTCCATTATTTTTTCAACACTAAAAGCTATACTGTCATTTTTAAGATTTTTTTCTTCGAACTTTACTAAAAAATCTTGAGAATTCAGTGAGATTTGTTTGAAAGATGTTTACAGATGCTTATTATAGCGGTTAGCAAATGAAATAAAAAATAAATCGACTTTTTAAAGTTGTATAAACTATTTATTAAAAATGTGTGAGGGTCAAACGTAAGTCGAATTTACGTGGACGTTAAAATTAATTGATTTATTATTCATTATTTATAAATACTAATTATTTACTCATTTTTATTATTAATTTATAATATACTTATTATTACTAATTTATAATAATCTGAAGTAATTTGATCGAAATCCTTTGGCCACGGTATAACGAGCCTCATTGAATTATCTAATGAGCTAAATCATGATCTAGGCACGTACGAGACGTCGATTTCCGCAAGCCGGAAATCCTATTTCATCGTTAGCAGTCTGCAAAGTGGGCAAATAGTCTCGTATTTAATCGATGGGTCGAAAAGTCCCTAGTAAACTATAATATTATCCGTGCTATAAGCGTGTGAAGTCTGGTCGTATAATATCGGGAGCACGATGTACACGCAGATAAACGATAGAGAGAGAGACCGATGAATATACCGGCAAAGTAACATTGATCATGCACATTGCTCGCGAGAGCCTTACAATTATAGCGCGGCATCGTCTCTCCTTGACATCCTTTGGTATAACGTTTCACGAGCCTTTTGTGGACCGTTTACCGCGATCCATCCAGAATATTCACGGGAGTTCCCTCCTTTGGTGATATACTATTAAACTATACGAAAGTTCCTCCTCCCTAATTTCGTCAAGTGAATTAGTGAACGAATTGCAAAGTACTTTAATTTTTCATTTTTCATTTTGAAGGATAGAATATTATTGTCAATCTTCATTTCTTTCGAACGTGATTAATTGCCGTTTGAATTATTTGAACTCATTAAAAATCAAACAATACGAGGTCTGTTCAAAAAGTATCGCGAATTTCGAATTTCCGGGGGCTACGTATATTCGATTTTCGATTTTTTGGTGGCGTTAGGTTGGTACTCATGTCCCTCACTTATGCTAAAAAAATCGGCCATTTTGAATGTTTAGTTAATTGTTGACAGCTGTTTTGGTTAGACGTGTTTTGGCTTGTCTTCGATTTTTGCCTATTTCAAAAAGTGGATCAAAGAATCTGTATGAATATTTGTGTGAAAAACAAAATTAAGTGCGCGGACCCATTCCGAATGTTGACTGTGGCATATGGTGAAGCTACCTTGGATCGAAGCAACGTTTATCGGTGGTACAAAATGTTCTCAGAGGGCCGAGAAGATGCGAATAACGAAATGCGTTTCGAACGCCCTAGGACATCAACAACAGACGAAAACATTGATGAAGCGAAGGAAATAATATTGACCAATCGTCGAATCACCGTTAGAGAAGTTGCCGAGGAACTAAACAAATCGATTGGCTCGTGCTATTCGATTTTTACCAATGATTTGGGCATGAGACGGGTCGCCGCGAAATTCGAGCCAAAATTGCTCAATTTCGAAGAAAAACAGTGTCGCGTTAACATTGCTAAGGAGCTGTTGGACTCGGTCCGCGACGACCCAAATTTGCTCCAGAGGGTCATAACTGGTGACGAATCATGAGTTTATGGCTATGACGTGGAAACCGAAGCTCAATCGTCGCAATGGAAGCTGCTTTTTTGGAATAGGCAAAAATCGAAGACAAGCCAAAACACGTCTAACCAAAACAGCTGTCAACGATTAACTAAACGTTCAAAATGGCCGATTTTTTCAGCATAAGTGAGGGACATGAGTACCAACCTAACGCCACAAAAAAAAATCTAAAATCGAATATACGTAGCCCGCGGAAATTCAAAATTCGCGATACTTTTTGAACAGACCTCGTATATCTTTTGTTTTATGAAAATTGGTTAACTTGTCTCGTTCAAGACCTCCAGTACGTTGCATTTAGATATTGATTGACATTATCATGAACAATAAAGTTTCAATCTGTTTTTATAACATTATTTTCATTATTATTCATTAAAGTTCGTTCTTTAATTAAATTTAATTTAATTTTCTAATTCACAGTTCGACATTCTCAATTAAATAATTAACTGACTTTAAAAGCGCGCAATTAATAGAACAACGAGCCTCGATTTAATTTCACGTCTATAGGTAGGCGTTCGCTGTACCAATTATCAAATCGCGAGATTGTTGCGCGATTCTGGTCTCTCACTCGCGTTTGGCCCACGGGGAAACTCTCGCGGGCAGCTGCGGAGCAACGTGAATGACACATCACTTTGGATCGGCGAATGACACATAAACGAAGTCCTTGGACAGACTCTCGTGGATTTACCACTTGGGACATAGCCGCGAAATTGCCGCTACCCTACAGCCTCCGGATCTATTATACGATACATATATGTATTATGTCTATAGGATATACATCTCTATCGTATTGAATGAAATTCTATAGGTCATGCATACATGGGAACTCTTCCGTTGTATTCCTGATGGAATATTGCGAAATAAGCATCATGGTTGCTCGGTCCAAATTTTGTGATTTTTAACTTTCTCGCATTGTCGTTAATCATAACATTTGTCTCATAATCGAGTGAATTTTAATATTTTTATTTTAATAAATAATTTTATATTAATAAACTTAATAATTATTCATTATATTGAATTGGAAATCAGTTCGTTCGAATTAAATTTTGTTAATAACCCAAAGAACTTGTGATTTACGATTTTCCACAGTAATTGGTCGGAAAAATTTTCCCAAAAGACAATTTCGAAACAGTGCCAGCATTTTTCTGTCCCCTATATCTAAAACATCCTTGTTAACCCTTCCCCTATTCCCATTATTCCGTTAATGAAGAGGGGCCATCGCGGTCGTTATAAACTTGTCGAAAAAAAAATCTTATCCAATTTGCAAAACGAGCGATTGTTGAAAAATGTTTCAACGTTAATGTAAACAAATTTTTAGATACAAATCTAGAGAATTATAAAAGTTGAATTTGAAAATTGAACTAACATTTATAAAACAGAATTTCTTTTACAATTTTTCATATAACGATTTAAATATTTTTTCACTCGACCAAAAGAGAATTTTAAACAATCTCTCGTACTTGTTATCCGATATGATTTTTTTTTTCAAGAGAATAAAAAAATTCAACACATTTCTCCGGCTTTTCATTGTGGCCTCCTCGCCCACTCCCCGGAATTAATTTTTCTACAACAAAAGTTGAAATATGCTGGATAAATTTTAGCTCTGCAATATCTCTGATATACGGTTGGATATAATCGTATCCACGAGAGAATTCCATTGTACAGTCGTTTGATCGAGCACATAATGTGTAATAGCGACGGTGAATTAACGTGAACCGTATGCTCGAACACAGTCTGCTGGCTAGTTTAAAGAAAGGTGCAGGCAATAACCGAGCAGCACAGAAAGTACATTGATAACTCACGAACGTTTTATAGAGTCGCAGATGACACAGTAATTGGCCATTAATCAAGACACTATTATTCTCCGTAGGAAAACAATCTTGGATAGAAAGAGATGCCAGATATGAAAATAATTTGTCTCGTCTCGCGATGTGGTCAACCACTGTACAGTTCAATCGTGCGATACCGGCAGGTATGACTGTACTAACGCACGAAGTCACCGGGATTTTATACGCAATCCATAAATAATGAGTCGCCCCTTATTTAGAGAAAGACCGCCTACGCTCAACATGGTTACACCTTCCTTTTGTTTTCTCAATAGTTTCGTTTTCCCTTCCGCCGAACTACATCGTGACTTCTCATTCACTTCCCCATTCCCTTCGAACTGTAATATCTTCATTTTTCATAAAGCTGAACAGCTTAACGCTACTGTAGAACTTTGAAGAATCGACTGAACGATAATAAATCGTTGTGACCGGTACTTCGGAGTGTGTTACCAGCCTCGAAAAGTAATTATACCAATCAATTATCGGACTCGCGGATTTGTGCCAATTTTCAAAAAGGTACATTTTTCATCATTTTTTCGTCTACCTAAATTGCGCGGTTAGTGCAATTTCAATTTTTGTCTGATTTGTTCAAGGATCTTCTGATTCATTCCGCAAATTTGCGGTGCTAAATTTCACATTGAATTTAAAAAAAAGTTATATTTATTTTATGTCTTCGGCACACATTCATTGTTAAAAAAATCGGTTCTATTTTTAAAGCGTTAGTCTGGTCTAGAAATTTGAAAAAATCGATTTTTTTTTTTTTCACTTTCTTATTCCTTAGACCTTTCTTCATACGCTCCTGAAAACCGTTTATTGATATTTCAAAAATTAGCCGAGAAATAAAACTTCTAAGCAAGCCGCGCCCTCAGGTAGCGCGGTCGGGAAGCAGCTAACGCAGAGGCTACTGAGTCGCTCATTTAACGGTGTCAAAACTTTGACACCGTTTATCTCAGAACTATGTTTTTCAAATCGGCGCCCACGATATCTCGATAACTAATGGACCGATCGAACTCAAATTTTGCACGTACCTTAGGTAGCCTATTTCTGAGGACTGGTAGCAGAATTGAGTCGAACAATAATTTTCCCGACATTTTATAACTCGTCGAATACCCGAAAATGTATGAAATATCATTAATGAAATTTCAACAGGCCGCCATTTTGTCAAAAATTTTTTTTAAGTACCAATTCTGCTACCAGTGCTCAGAATACTCATACAGATTGAGAATATATATTTTTTTTTTTTTTCAGATGCATACAAGATTGTCCAGAGTGGGCGCCGATTGAGGCGGCTTTCGGCGCAACATGTTGCAACAAGGCAAAAAACTACATGAAAATATTTAAAATATTTTTTTTTTTATGTATAAGTATTCTCTAGGGATCAATAAATGCACGTGTAAATTTTCATTAAAACAACTTCAACGGTTTAAAAATCATTGCACATTAGAAATGACGTCAAAAATCTCGCTCTAGACCAGAGTACCGCGTTAAACAACAACTGTTATGCATTAAGAATAGATATGATATAGTACAAGTCACACTTTTTCACTGTATAAGCGATGAAAAGATAAATTTAATATTGGATTTTCTTATTTTTTGAGGGCGGAAATAGGGTTAGACGGTTCAAAAAATCGAGTTTTTTCCAATTTCATAAATTGTTAGTAAAACTATTGAAAAATATGTTCCCAAAATTTTAAATGAAAATTCCGACTCGTTCTATTGTTATAAGCCATTAAAGTGAGTAGCTCTCCCTCAGGCCCCGAGCGCGCCACGTGTATAACCGAGCGGTCACTCAGGTACCCATTTTTCAAACGCGTTTTTCTGAAAACGAGTTTTTTTGAACTCGCGTACACGCTAGTTTGAAAAGCTTTCAACCAATTGTTTTGAAAATTGGCAGTTACTTTCTTCATAGTATTGCGCTCTATGTGAACCTAAAATCGGAATATTATCATTATTTAAAATAATTTTTTTTTGCAAATAAAGTTGTAAAAAATGGCAAAAAATCATGCTTTTTTGTTATGACCCCTGTAAAAATTCAATTTTATATTTTTTTCATAGCATTTAGGTTCATATAGAAGAGAGACATATAATAAAAGTAAATTTCAACCTCGTTTGATTTCAGATGAAAATTGCGGCTTCCAGAATGTACGCAAGATGCGGAGTCTGATTGTGACCTGCAATATGGGGTCGCTAATATCTTCGGCGTTTTTCAAGGAGATTCTTCAAAAATTTTATATTATATACTTAAATATAGGTATAAAATATTCTCAAAGTTTCAATAAATTATATTAATTTTTTATACTATAAAAAAAATTCATGAAAATCATTGAGAAAACGCTGTCCTAACCCTATTTCCCCCCTTAATTGTACTATAGCATAAGTAAAAATATAATCCTGTGAGAATTTAAAAAAAAACAACCCATAGTTAATAAATACATGTATACAGAAGTACAAAGTGTTTGTAGTTATGTCTGGCAGAGTCGATATAGATTAATCACCCTCTCGCAATCAAGGCTAATTATTAATCGAGATCAGTCGAGGCTTCCACCGCCTCTTACCCTTAGCGATTCATAATCCAAGCTTGTATAATTCTCCGGAGGGTCGAGGATTTCTCCACACGATTCGGAAATCGAAACTAATCGAAAGTAGTCTTGCTCTGATATACGAGTATGTACATATGAATATATATATTTCCTAAATCAACACATATTACCTATATATTTATATACGTCTCGTATTCGTCTATATTAGTAATTAATTAGCGTGTGAGCTAATGGCACTGACTTCCACTGGTATAACTGCACTTTTGCGATATACACCACTTAATATCTTCGCGATAGTCGAAACGAAGCCCCGATGGTTCATTCGGAGTTCTCTCGAACTCACTGGTGTGGCGATATCCGACAGGGTTGAAGTAGGTCGGCCACGTATAGGCCTCTCGGGCTCTTCGAGGTTTCGCTAATGTTTCCCTCGTGCTAGGGTTGTGCGAGAAGGGAGAAACTATGCGGATAGCACAAGAAGGCAATCGGAAAAGGGAAAAATATATCGTAAAAATAGAAAGAGAGTCGGAAGCAACCGGAAGTCAGGCCTATCCCTAGGGGCACACGCGATTTCCAAAACGAATCTCCATCCTCGGACGTTAATGATGCGTGATTGCCAGCGGTGAAAAATGACTGATAAGATCTCCCCCTCCCCCCCCTCCCATCCAAATCTCAAACCTCAGGAGTAATCAGCAAATTGCCAAATAAAAATTGAAAAAAAAACTTTATCGATAAACGATTATATCTCCGAGCTGACTTGCACCGTATTTCGTCGGTCGTCATTTCGTTTTCAACTCTAGTTAATTGACAATCGATCCCGCTGTTTTTTTAACTTGTTTTTTTTTTTCAAGCCAAGTATTTGCTGATTGGACGATAATCTGATGAGTCAGTGTAAAAAGGGATTTATTCGTGAATCGCGAATGAAATGCACCACCAGAGCTCGTTAATCAGTTAGACTTTTCTTTTGTATTCTCTATAAAAATAGATTATCCCAGGAAACGGCCAAATAATAACACTTTTTACTGACTGTACTGGTCCACATTTTCGAAAAACAAGAGACAGAGATATAAACTAACAATGAGTGGTTACTATTAGTGCAGCCCGGTGGAAAACGCTCATAGCGATTTCCACCAATGATTGCAATTTGTGATTAATCCACCAATTTAGGTTTAATTTCGTAACAAGATCACCCGTTGTATATACGAGATCTGTTCAAAAGTATCGCGAATTTTGAATTTCCGCGGGCTACGTATATTCGATTTTCGATTTTTTTGTGGCGTTAGGTTGGTACTCATGTCCCTCACTTATGCTGAAAAATCGGTCATTTTGAATGTTTAGTTAATTGTTGACAGCTGCTTTGGTTAGACGTGTTTTGGCTTGTCTTCGATTTTTGCCTGTTCCAAAAAAACAGCTTCCATTGCGATGATTGAGCTTTGGTTTCCACGTCATAACAACCATAAACCCATGATTCGTCACCAGTTATGACCCTCTGGAGTAAATTTGAGTCGTCGCGGACCGAGTCCAACAGCTCCTTAGCAATGTTAACGCGACACTGTTTTTATTCGAAATTGAGCAATTTTGGCACGAATTTCGCGACAACCCGTCTCGTGCCCGAATCATTGGTAAAAATCGAATAGCACGAGCCAATCGATATGTTTAGTTCCTCAGCAACTTCTCTAACGGTGATTCGACGATTGGCCAATATTATTTTCTTCGCTTCATCAATGTTTTCGTCTGTTGTTGATGTGCTCGGGCGTCCGGAACGCATTTCGTTGTTCGCATCTTCTCGGCCCTCTGAAAACATTTTGTACCACCGAATAAACGTTGCTTTGGTCCAAGATAGCTCCACCATACGCCACAGTCAACATTCGGAATGCGTCCGCGCACTTAATTTTGTTTTTCACACAAAATTTCATACAGATTCTTTGATCCATTTTTTGGAATGGGCAAAAATCGAAGACAAGCCAAAACACGTCTAACCAAAACAGCTGTCAACAATTAACTAAGCATTCAAAATGGCCGATTTTTTCAGCATAAGTGAGGGATATAAGTACCAACCTAACGCCAGAAAAAAATCGAAAATCGAATATACGTAGCCCGGGGAAATTCAAAATTCGCGATACTTTCTGAACAGACCTCGTACGTGACTATAGAGCTATTTTGAAAAATACATTTGGTACATTTCTTACGGCAGGCTCGTTTATTAGTTGTACATTAGTTTCGTCGAGCAATGGCCAGCGGAATGGTATTAAGGCGGTAGTCTGGTCTAGAAATTTGAAAAAATCGATTTTTTTTTTTTTTTTTTCATTTTCTTATTCCTTAGACCTTTCTTCATACGCTCCTGAAAACCGTTTATTGATATTTCAAAAATTAGCCGAGAAATAAAAAAAAAAGTGTCAAAACTTTGAACGCGTTTATCTCAGAACTATGTTTTTCAAATCGGCGCCCACGATATCTCGATAACTAATGAACCGATCGAGCTCAAATTTTGCACGTACCTTAGGTAGCCTATTTCCGAGGACTGGTAGCAGAATTGAGTCGAACAATAATTTTTCCGACATTTTATAACTCGTCGAATACCCGAAAATGTATGAAATATCATTAATGAAAGTTCAACAGGCCGCCATTTTGTCAAAACATTTTTTTAAGTACCAATTCTGCTACCAGTGCTCAGAATACTCATACAGGTTGAGAATATATATATATTTTTTTTTTCAGATGCATACAACATCGTCCAGAGTGGGCGCCGATTGAGGCGGCTTTCGGCGCACCATGTTGCAACAAGGCAAAAAACTACATGAAAATATTCAAAATAATTTTTTTTTTAATGTACAAGTATTCTCTAAGGATCAATAAATGCACGTGTAAATTTTCATCGAGACAACTTCAACGGTTTAAAAATTAGTGCACGTTAGAAATGACGTCAAAAATCTCGCTCCAGACCAGACTACCGCGTTAATGGAATTGCATGCAGTATCGCGCACGTTCGTGCCAATTGCTACTACATTTACATTCCAATTTCTGCAATGTTTACCCGTGCTGAAGTGAAGTTATTTTCGCTACGGTGTACAATCTAATTTAATATTGTATTTGCGCGAAACAATTTTCCTTAAAACGATTATTTATTGTTCAAGTTGCGTGAAATCGTATAATATCCCAAGTTCACGTGCAACGAGAAGTGATCCGTCGATACCGGAGTACATGATGATTCAAGAGAATCAATTTTTTTTCACAAATCCCAGTTTTTTTATTTAATGCCTCGACGAAGTAAAGTAGAAAACAAAGTGTTTTAAATTTCTTCTTTGGCTCATATAACTTGCCAAAAAATAATCTCATTATTAAAAATCAAAATGTATAACATTGGTCCGCCTACAAATAATGAAAACATTGATTTGTCCAAAAGGCTATTTTCAATTCCTATTCAAAATTTATATTCGCAAGAAACGTTCGTTTCTCGAAAAGTTCCCTCTGCGATTCATTGAATTTTCAATTTGTAAAAAAAGTCACTCGTGCATACACCCTCGGCTCGTTCACTCGAGGAGAAGCCCCATTTCTATCATGCAGAACAGTACATGTAGCAGAAAGGTTCCGAATCATTGGACGATTCGTCGAAGAATAGGAAGAAGAGGGGAAGAAAAAAAAAAAAAATCCAAATATCCACTCGACTAACCCGCGAGTGTATATTCCCGTGGGATAATATCCTGTCTCTCGGCGGAAGTTCCATCGGAAACCAACGGCAAGCACGAGCGAAGAATACGAAACTGAGCAAATGGACTATCAACGAAACAAACTGCGTCATAAGCACCGTTCGAAAAAAAAAAAAAGAGGCACACGAAGAATCAGTCTCGAGAGACGAATGAATGAAAAGAGAGGGGAGCAACAAAAGAATGGAGAAGCTTTGGTGCTGATATATGTTGAAACAGAAGTGTAATCAATGACGTTGCGGAAAAGTACCGCGGGCCGAGAAATGAGACGAAAATTTTTGTAAAATGTAGCGCGAAACACGACGGGTCGAAGATCGATGTCTATAAGTGTGACGTGAACGAAAGGCCCGTGTGTCGAGTGTCATTATGCCCTAAGCGACGCGTCATTAATCATGGCAGGAAGAGAGAGTATAGGAAAGCGAAGAGGTTGGAAGATTCCCGAGAGAAATTCTCTCAGGGACACAATTTTTTTTTTTTTCCATACCCATAGTTTACCCTATATATATATATATATATAACGAGTGTTAGCTAACAAAAGGACGTAACCCATTACCATACATTATGTCCTTTGTGTGTTTCAAGTCATGTCGAACTCGCCCTTTTGTTTACTAGAGGTCGATACATATACCCGTGTAACTGCTGTTATAGACATGCTTTCTGCGAACCCTCAGCGAATCGCCAAACGATCGGAGGTCCTTTCGTCGTTCTACACCCAGACCATGTAATGGCCGATATAGAGTTCGCGTCACCCTTGGCACGTCGCCAAAACCTCGCGACCGCGTCTACTCCCCTGTTCCTCCTGACTATAGTTTAGAGAGCGATTTTATACTAGAGTTTCGTGAATCGCGCGAAACGAACACGAGTTTTTACGACGAAAGAAAGATGGCCAGATAGTAGACAATTCATTCGATAGAAGACCTGCAAATCAATATTTAAAAATAAAACACCTCCTGATCCGAGCTGACAAACATTCGATCGGTAACATTCAATGATCGACATCATTGTAAATAACTTCACAAATAAATCATTCTACGAAATATATCAATGTTCGTTACAAATGAATTTTAGATATTGACAATTATCCAAAAGTTGTTGCATTAATTTTGCTTAACTTTACCAATTTGTAGGCCTTTGAATTGCGTCACGAGTCTGGAAAATTGTAGTACCTCGACGTACGATTGCCGGATGACACTTACCTGAAAAATAAAAGAAAAAGGGTCGTTGTGAACTTCGATGAAATGTCATCTATAGGTCAACTATATATCACGTACGTGAATATGGGCATTCGAGAATCCCCGGGTAATAGTCACGAAATATTGTTCGTTTTTGTTTTCTTTTGGTTATTTGTGTGAATAAAAATTAATGACTATTGAAAATACGATATTGAAAATCCCCGACGATATAGAGAATAATCCCATCATGATATTAAGGGGGAAAATAGGGTTAGACGATTCAAAAAATCGATTGTTTTTTATTTCATAAATTGTTATTTCATAAATATTGTTTATTTCATAAATAAGCCATTAGAGTGAGTAGCTCTCCTTCAGGCGCCGAGCGCGCCACGTGTACGAGGGGGGACCCAAAAAAAACGGGAATTGCGCTACGGCCGGGAGGGAGAGTGGGGGAACCCATTACTCGACCAGGTGTCCGTTGGGGACACGTCTCCTGAGTCAGTGTGCGAAGTTCTGTCGCCGTGAGTGCATCGGTTCGCCCGTGGGAATTTTTGTAGTGAAACAACTTTTTCCATTTCGGCGAAAACGTGATGGCCGATTGTCGAGAGCAACGCGCGGCTGTGGAATTTGTTTCCTGTTGGGGAAATCGGCCACGGAAACTACTGTAATGCTTAAGACTGCTTATGGAGATGCTGCCCTAAGTAAAACCAGAGTCTACGAGTGGTTTTCACGTTTTAAAAATGGAGAAATGTCAATTGAAGACCAACCCCGTTCAGGACGCGCCTCAACGTCAAGAAGTGACGAAAACGTCGACAAAATCAATGCTCTCATTCGTGAAGACCGTCGCCGAACCATTGATCAACTCGATGAGATGTCTGGGATATCATGGAGTTCAATTCCGAGGATTTTATCCAAAGATTTGCACATGAGCAGAGTTGCAGCCAAATTTGTCCCTCGCCTTCTCACGGACGAGCAAAGGGAGCGTCGATTTCAGGCATGTTTTGAACTTCAAAATCGGCTTGAAGAGGACCCTGAACTTTTTTTCCAAGGTGATTACCAGTGATGAATCGTGGTGCTATGGATACGACCCCGAAACAAAGCAGCAATCAAGCGTTTTGCCACTGTGGAGGAGGTAAAACAAAAATCGCTGGAAGGCCTAAAGAACATCCCGATAAGTGAATTTAAAAAATGTTTTTAACATTGGAAGGATCGTTTGCGGAGGTGCGTTGTGGTCAAAGGAGAATACTTTGAAGGTGATCAAAATTTGCTGTAAAAATATTTAAAAATAAAGAAATTATGACGAAATTCCCGTTTTTTTTTTTGGGTCCCCCCCGTATAACCGAGCGGTCATTATTTTTTCAAACGCGTTTTTCTGAAAACGACTTTTTTTTAACTTGCGTACACGCTAGTTTGAAAAGTTTTCGACCAATCGTTTTGAAAATTGGCAGTTACTTTCTTCATAGTATTGCGCTCTATATGAACCTAAAATCGGAATATTATCATTATTTAAAATAATTTTTTTTTTGCAAATAAAGTTGTAGAAAATGGGAAAAGATCATGCTTTTTTTGTTTTGATCCCTGTAAAAAAATTCAATTTTCTATTTTTTTTTATAGCATTTAGGTTCATATAGAAGAGTGACATATAATAAAAGTAAATTCCAACCTCGTTTGATTTCAGATGAAAATTGCGGATTCCAGAATGTACGCAAAATGCTGAGTCTGATTGTGACCTGCAATATGGGGTCGCTAATATCCCCGGTGGTTTTCAAGAAAATTCTTCAAAAATTTTATCGTATATACTTAAATATATGTATAAAATATTCTCAAAGTTTCAATAAATTATATTTATTTTTTATAGTATAAAAAAATTCATGAAAATCATTGAGAAAACGCTGTCCTAACCCTATTTCCCCTCTTAAAGCGTTCGTTATTAAAACAATGGAATAAAGCTTGATGTCATCATCAGAGAGTCAGCACTGGCGTACCCTCAAACTTCCATATTCGAGCGATCAGTTACGTTGGTTAAATTTTGCTGACTCGCAAGAGAGAGAATATATCTACCGATAAGTTTCTATACGTATCGGACGAAAGTGTGTGTGTCGGGGTGGAAAGCGAGAGAGCGAGAGAGAGAGAGAAAGGTAAAGAGTCCCGAGGAGTCTTCAACATAGATGATGAGAGATGGTTGTTGTCCCTGTATACATAGATAGATAACAGAAGGGACCATTACGAGTAACGTTCCCTGCAGGCTGCCAATTTCACATTTCTCGGCCTCTCCGACAGTATCTACTCGCTACTAGCACGCAAAACGCCCCAATTCATGAGTTTCAATGAATAAACCGATGTGGTTTTAGGCCCTTTTGCGGGCTACCAATAGATATATCGTTGCTACCAACCGTGACGAGTCTCCTCACTTAGTATGATCGCGACTTGAGGGAGATAGGGGTTGAAGTTATAGGCGCATGTATCGAGATGCAAACTAATGCGATCTCCAGACTGCTCTTCTCTGACATATCACATTGCACTTTGTTCCTACCACTATGTAACCTGTGTGGCTTGATATACTCTCGTCTCTACGACCCTTCACCTTTCCTCCCTCTTCCTATTCGTCTCTCTGATGATTCACTCTCTCTATCACTCTGCTGTAATACATATATATATACCCCAGTATCTCGAGATCTATACACTCCTCTCTCATCCTTTCAGCACTTTCCCTTATTCGTTTTTTTCCTTTTTTTTCGAGCTCTCCTCCATCAGCCCAAAGTACGAATCACTCTACGTGCACTTTTGACTCTCTGACGAGCTCTCAATATTACTCCAGTATAGCTTCTCTTTTTTTTTTTTTTTTCAAAAACATGTGTGCACGCCTGTGATAGAAATTTTTATCCGCAAAGCCTGGTGCTAACCGCGAAAGCAAAAAAAAAAGCTCAACGACCAACCAACGAGATCACCTGAACTTGGAAAGATTCATCGTGGAAGTAGTTAACGTGAGATTATCGTCGGAGTTTATAGCGTTGAACACGGTTTTTTTTTCTCGTTCAACAGAGGACGCAAAAATTAATTATAATGCATCGTCAGTGTCTATTAGGTATTCATTTTTTTCTGAAAACAACGTACTATGACGGGGATTAAAGGGGAGCAAGAGTGTTATTTGTACTGTGGGAGCAATAAAGAAAAATGACGAGTATCCTGCTAAAACCAATTAATGTTTATCTGGGTTGCCACTTCTGGGTCTCGAGGTCGAGCTTTCGGGGCTCTCCACTCTGAAATCCGGCTTACCGGAAGGTAACCCTCCTCTTGGATTAAGAACACCCGCAGATGGAACATACAGAAAACGAGAGATCAGTTGGACTTACCGAAATCCCCGTTTCCAAAAGTGGATACGATTTAAGTGAGGATTGAAAATGACCGAAGACAACACAATTTGAATAAAATTTATTTGTCAACGAAAATAGTTAACGAGTAAACGACGATTCAATTGGAATATAGATGTTTCTATAATGAACAAAAAGATTGAAAAATAATAATCATTTCTTTCGCAAATATTCAATTCATAATATTGTCGCCAAAATGATTTCTTATGGTTTTTCATTTAAATGAAAATTTGAGAACTTCGACAACGATCCTACGGAATCTATATCGTTGTAGCAGAAGAAAGGGGTTTTTTTTATTCATCGAAAAAGAAAATGGTAAAAAGGGAAATTTCATATAAACCGAGCGAAGGTGAGAAAAGAGTGATTCTTATCACGACCGGAGTGATAACGACCTTAGCAAATTTTTTTTATTCCTCTCCTTTCCGTTTCTCACCTCTATCCCATTCCTCTTTTTTTTTATCGTCTTGTTATACACTTCGGAAAGTAAAAGTATAAAAACATCCCTCGAGGCTCGTAGTCTAGTCGCCGAAGAGCTATATAACGAAATACACCAGCCGAGACTTTTGAACATTCCCCGTGGGATAGCCAAGATATCCTAATCCTGGACGTCGATTCGAACGAGAAAGATCGCTCGCAAAATCTTTCGTGTTCGTGTGTATGTCTCGGCAAAGCGAAGAACAAGCTCTTGGGCAACGTGATCGATTTCGCGGATAAATAAAAATATAAAAAAAAACCTCCATCGGGGCCAATATAAGGGATCGCCCGGCAAATCGCCGATTTCATCTTAGATATAAAAAAAATGATCTCACGGGGTTAAACAATTCTTCGTCGACGTTTTAAAAACATATGACATTTATTCTTTTCGAGATTATTAATTTTAGAACGGTCATGGAAAATTCTCGACGCGTTACTAAATTGACTATTTAACGACGGATTATAGAGGGGATGTTTTTTTTGTTCTCGCCCTTTTCCTCACCCGTTCTAGCCCGTTTTTTAATAGATATTCAAAAATTTCCGAGCCACTGCCAAGAAATTTTATGATGGGTACGACTTGCGCGTTAAAATAAACACGAAAATCGTAACATAAGTCCTAGATTGTAATCGTAAGTTTATCTGAACACAAAAATCGTAGCATCATAACATTTCTTAGCAGTGGTTCAGAAACTTTTGAATATCTATTAAAAAAGGCGCTAGAAAGGGTGGTCCGTACCCTTAAGTATAAATGTCCATGTGTTTTAACAAAATCGGAGGGGAACACCTCGGGTACTTTCCTTGTAAGTCTACTCGAGACGCTTTGAAAACCCCCGTCAAAACCTAAAATCGATGAAACGGAAGCCAAGTTAAGACCATTTGAAATTTCGAGAGTTTCAGGTTTCCGAAAAGGTGGGAAAAAAATGGAAAACCATTTTTTTTCTTTTTTTTTTTATGTTTCGATACCCTATTCGATCGGAAATTTCCCGCTGATTTCAAATAATACCGAGTTTTTGTCGAAAACTCAAAAAATGAATGTGAAAAACGCGATAATAAAAAAAATCGCTTTTTGGACGATTTTCAATGAAACTTCGAGTTTCTCAAAGAAATGGTTACTGAATTAGTAGTCAGCGAGTCAAAATACATCGATATAGCGTCCTAAGAGAAAATTTAAAAATTCAACATTTTTTTGTATTTCGGCCGAACAGAAGTGGCTTCACTAAAATCGCTGTAAGGGTGTCTCAATCCCTTAAAATATATATTTTTTTTTTCATTATCTGGTGGGTTCCTCATTCCTTCGCATAAGGAACAATTTAATTTTTGTTTCATCAAAATCGATGCACTGCTCGTATGCGAAACTGCAAAATCGCCCCTAGACCTGTGCAATTTTAGGGGGTGGTTTTACTCCTTGAAACCGTTTTACCGCCGATAAAAAAAAATACGTGTCGCTTAGTTTTTAATGCTCTATAACATACATGAGTTTCAACAAAATCGGAGGGGGACATCTCGGGTACTTTCCTTGTTAGTCATCAATAAAGTTTCGGTGTCTAGGGGGGACAGCCTTTAGGGGTGTTTGAGCTCGCGCTTGGCGGACAACACGCGATTGTAAGTCGCCGGAAACAAAAACAATATACCACATTTGTATTTAACATCGGTTGGATTCTATCAAATCTTTTGTAACACGACTAGAACAAGGACATGAGAGAATGGGAGAGAACAAAAAGTACGTGTTTCCTAATGTTCTTTCTTTTGAATTGTATAATAAATAAATACATAAATGAATAAGAACGACTATGTTATCTATGTATAAAACTTTTGTGGTTTCTTCATCCCTTTCTCCTCGTTTCTTTTGCTTTTTTTCGGGCATTCCCGATAAGGGTTAAAGGTCACGGCGTCTCCGCCATTTATATAGTCACGACATTAAATGCGAGTCTGCGATACAAGATACAACGACCACCATTACCGTCGATAAGTACAAGCACCGAAAATACCCTCGTACCTCAAATATCGTCGAAATTCTCGTTCTTTGTAAACGAAGGGAGCCGAAGAGTGATAGGAGCAATGATAAAAGATCTCCAGACATTGTTACTGGGACCGCGAAAGAAAAAACGATAATATCCTACGAAAAATCTACAATTGGAGTGTAAGAAAAGAACATTCGTCTGGGAGACCTGTACGAAGATTCCTTTATAGCTGAAAAATGCACTTAAGCAGTTTTTGACCCAGAATATATTTTAAACATAGATAATTTATATTTTTTATCAATAATGCAAGTCAAATATATTTTCATCACAAATATTGTCATATATATTTGGAAAATATTTAGAAAATACGTTTTCGCATTGAAAAATCTTCCCTGAACGATCTATCTCGAAGTGGGAGGGGCTAACGAGTTGTAAACGTGGTTCAAACTTGATCGAACGAGTTGTTGCGCTCTACTCATTAACGAGATGATATAGAGTTAGCGAAGAGAGAGAGGGAGAGAGAGAATTTCGTAGGAGTGGCTGTAACCAAGGGGTAAACTTCTACTGTTCGATAACGAGTTGTCGTATATGACCGAATATCGCGTTGTCAGAGCCCACCGGGAGATTGTAGTTTCCCGTTATATACCAGTCCAAAATATCGATCACCGTAATTCGAGCACAGAGCAACAAATGTTACAGTGAGAATACTATTATCAATGAGTCTGTGACGAGAAAAAACTCTAAAGGGGGGAAATAGGGTTAGACGGTCCAAAAAATCGATTTTTTTTTATTTCATAAATTGTTATTAAAACTATTGAAAAATATGTTCCCAAAATTTGAAATGAAAATTCTGACTCCGTCTATTGTTATAAGCCATTAAAGTGAGCAGCTCTCCTTCAGGCCCCGAGCGCGCTATTTTTTCAAACGCGTTTTTCTGAAAACGACTTTTTTTAACTTGCGTACACGCTAGTTTGAAAAATTTTCAATCAATCGTTTTGAAAATTGGCAGTTACTTTCTTCATAGTATTGCGCTCTATATGAACCTAAAATCGGAATATTATCATTATTTAAAGTTACGTTTTTTTGCAAATAAAGTTGTAAAAAATGGCAAAAAATCATGCTTTTTTGTTTTGACCCTTGTAAAAAATTCAATTTTCTATTTTTTTGATAGCATTTAGGTTCATATAGAAGAGAGACATATAATAAAAGTAAATTCCATCCTCGTTTGATTTCAGATGAAAATTGCGGCTTCCAGAATGTACGCAAAATGCTGAGTCTGATTGTGACCTGCAATATGGGGTCGCTAATATCTTCGGTGTTTTTCAAGGAAATTCTTCACAAATTTTATAGTATATACTTAAATATATGTATAAAATATTCTCAAAGTTTCAACAAATTATATTCATTTTTTATACTATAAAAAAATTCATGAAAATCATCGAGAAAACGCTTTCCTAACCCTATTTCCTCCCTTAAGAACAATCTGAAAAGGGCATAGTAAAAAAAAAAAAAATATTTTAATATGAATAAATAGCCATTAAAGGATAATCATCATAGTTATTCTACGTCGTTTAAAAATAAACCGGCACCACCAATGCGATCATATCTAAAAACTACTGAATTTCGAGAAAATTGTTTCTACAATCTATCTATTAACAACTTAGTTTTCTTATCCGTTGTTTTGTCTTAAATGGCATGATTTATAGGAAGAAATGAAATAGGATAATTATTATAATTGTTTTAGGAAAATCAAATGAAAATTCATCATCGGAGGAATTCGATAAAAGTATTAAGCAATCATTATGTAAATGCATAGTTATTAATGTTTTTCTATGTTAAGGGGGGAAATAGGGTTAGAGGGTTCAGAAAATCGATTTTTTTTTATTTCAAAATTGTTAGTAAAACTATTGAAAAATATGTTCCCAAAATTTTAAATGAAAATTCTGACTCGTTCTATTGTTATAAGTCATTAAGGGGGGAAATAGGGTTAGGACAGCGTTTTCTCAATGATTTTCATGAATTTTTTTATAGTATAAAAAATGAATATAATTTATTGAAACTTTGAGAATATTTTATACATATATTTAAGTATATACTATAAAATGTTTGAAGAATTTCCTTGAAAAACACCGAAGATATTAGCGACCCCATATTGCAGGTTACAATCAGACTCAGCATTTTGCTATTTTTTCAAACGCGTTTTTCTGAAAACAACTTTTTTTGAACTTGCGTACACGCTAGTTTGAAAAGTTTTCAACCAATCGTTTTGAAAATTGGCAGTTACTTTCTTCATACTATTGCGCTCTATATGAACCTAAAATCGGAATATTATCATTATTTAAAATAATTTTTTTTTTGCAAATAAAGTTGTGAAAAATGGCAAAAAATCATGCTTTTTTGTCTTGACTCCTGTAAAAAATTCAATTTTCTTTTTGTTTGATAGCATTTAGATTCATATAGAAGAGAGACATATAATAAAAGAAAATTCCAACCTCGTTTGATTTCAGATGAAAATTGCGGCTTCCAGAATGTACGCAAAATGCTGAGTCTGATTATGCCCTGCAATATGGGGTCGCTAATATCTTCGGTATTTTTCAAAGAAATTCTTCAAAAATTTTACAGTATATACTTAAATATATGTATAAAATATTCTCAAAGTTTCAATAAATTATATTCATTTTTTATACTATAAAACAATTCATGAAAATCATTGAGAAAACGCTGTCCTAACCCTATTTCCCCCTTAACGACACACTAGACCGTATAAAGAGATAATTAATAGAGCTTGTCATTCCAAAGACTACGAACAATTTTTGAAATTTCGTTCTCACTTTTAGTACGACTCTGTAACAACAGAACGAGGAACGTCACCCTGACAGATTTATTATCGAGGTACCTTGTGGCTAATTAAGCCACCCTTCGATTTCCGACGAGGGATTCAGGGACCCGAGGTGTATCAGTCACTTTTAAGATATGTAACTAATATACGTGATAATACGACAACATCAGTATTCTCGTTTTTTTTTTATATATAAATATTTTTCATTCTGGAGACAGCATCAGTGGAAACGTAGCAGGAATCGTGAACCAATATTTTTGCATGTAAAATTATGTAGTTTAGACCCTCTCTGTTTGATAACAAACGATGTATATGTTTGATATAGCTAGATCGATATATACTTCATTCTCCTCGTCCTCTCTGCTTGTTCCCACACCCTTTTTTTCCTTCCAGGGCGCACGCTATATACTTTTTTTTCTCTCTTCTTTTCACCCTTATTCTCTCTCATTCGTGTTCCCGCAGGGCAACACACCGCGACGAGACGTCTATCGATTATACCCTCGAAGCTAGGGATTCGGACCTTTGCGACGGCGAAATTGAAGAGACGAAGAGAACGAGAGAAAGAGAAAGAAAAAAAAGTCCCTTCTCCACTGCTGTTTCACTCATCCCCATCTAACGTTCATCCACGTCGCAGTCAACCCTTAGCTTTCTCTCACTCTCTCTGTTTTTTTTATCCCTATACGTCAAAAGTTCTGTCGCCAGAGGGGACGAAAGAGAGAGTGAGAGAGAGAGAGAGAGAGAGAGAGAGCTATGGTTCTAAGAGACTATGGTTCTGCGGAGCCAGTCTTACGTGATACATGAGAAATTACCACCACTTAGCTCCCTTGTCAGCAAGCCGGGAGATGAAACTTGCGGGCTGATGGAAGAGAAAGGGGGTAGTTTGGCGAAGAGCCGCAGTGGAATGCCCGAATAAGGCGTGAAAAAATAAGAAGAGAGAGAGGGGCAGAGGGGAAAAGAATCCGTTGCTGGATGTTGCTGGCAACGGACCACCTCGTCGTGTCTCTCAAGGGGAAGAAAGCTTTGGGAATCCTGAAGATGACCCGAATCACGTTCTGGCACCGATATCTTGAGCCAGCTAATTTCTTCCCTTTCCGCCTGTCGTGATATTCATTATCGTATATTCTCAGCGAAATAAACGATCATATAATACGATCGTCCGAGACGTAATAGCAATTTTACTCTCTAAATTCGATTTATATAAGTTGGCAATAATATGATTGAATTTTCAACTTATCCCTTCGCGATATAACCGTCCAGAATTTTTGTGTCGACGATATTACAGCTACTTGAACGACAAAAATTGTTTTTTGAAGAAAATACAAATAAACTTTATACATCCATCAACGAACTTTAAGCGATACAGTCACTTCTGATTCTAACAACTGACCTGATATCGTTTTTGTCTGGCTTCTTTTCTGTACGTTTTTACAAATTTACATATATATATATATATATATATATATATATATATATATATATATATAACCGTGTCGTCTTTAGACGCAGCAGGTGACACGCGACGTGGAGCGGGTGTAACGACGGTAAAATCGGGTTCAACTACCCCTGAAATAAAAAAGTAAGACGGTGAATGCGCCACGTGAAAGAAATTTGTTTCGTGCATTATTTTTTTGTCAATGTATTTCTTCGTTCGGGCATGTAATTCATTGTTAACGTGACGAATAGAAGCATCGAGACGAAAACACTTTGGCAATTTACCAACTTGTTTCGCTCTTGAGGGCACGAAAAATTTTACCTGTTTTTTTTTTCTTAACCGAGTATATGTGGATTGTTGGGAAACAAAAAGGCGTACGTATTAAATGAGAAGTGATATGGCTTACGGTCTTTTGTACGGATATATCGCTCCTTTCAATTTGTAAGAATAGCACTATAGCGACCACAGAGAATAGGCTATAGTTAGAGAGACCCCTATAGACACGTTTCCCCCGAATAACGGTCCGACGAATATAACTTCTAATATAATTTATTATCATTATGATCGGAATAATGGCGAATAGATTCACGAACTGAGACGGTCTTATATCTATTGTGCGTCAATTATATTGTAAGAGACAAGTGTCTATGTCTCTATGTCTACCCATGTATCGGGATTTTAACCGGTTATATACTTGTCGGGAATAACGCGTGCAAAGAAGTGTTATGTTAAGTGTCGATTGCACATCAAGCGAATTATTGGCTGGAAGAGGTAAGATTTGCGAATTTATATTTATATAGAAAATCAATATCAAACTCCGCAGCATGTACTGGCTACTCGGAAAAAAGTCACAATTATCACTCAACAACAAAATACTGTTATACAAAGCAATAATAAAGCCAATCTGGACATACGGAATACAATTGTGGGGCTCAGCAAGTGAGAGCCATATCAACACCATCCAACGCGTCCAATCCAAGACGCTTCGAATGATCGTCAACGCTCCATGGTATGTTTCGAACGTAACAATCCATTAGGACACCCGTATGGATACAGTCCAGCAAGTAATAAAAAAAGATAGCACAAACTACCTGGGCAGGATTCAAAACCACCCGAACCACCTAGCCACTCAACTACTCGACCGACACGCTGACACAAGGCGACTAAAGCGACATAAGCCTCTAGACCTCCCACACCGTTACCAATAAACAATCTAAACTGAAAAAATTAATAAATAATAATAATAATAATAATAATAAAATAAAATAAAAATCACAACACGCAGGCACGTCACTGGACGCTACTACGTTTCACCCATTGTAAATAAACTGAACATTCCAATTACTCATTGTCAAGCATCAAAATTGACAGATGGTAATTTAAACAGGAAATAAAAAAATAAAAAAATAAAAAATATTTATATAGAAAATAATAATGCGAGATAGAATATGATGAAGAGTATTCCGATAATTAGTGTTTTAGAGAGAGCCTGTTTAAAGAACAAAAATCAGAGTGATTGAGCGAATTCGAACTGACGAACGACAAAGACTCGGGCTACTCGTTGTGGAAGGCAACCAAATCACTGAAACAACCGCAGAAACCAATTCCTCCCATTCAGACGAGGGATGGTAATTGGGCTAGGAGCGATACAGACAAAGCAGAAACGTTTGCACTACACCTCGCAGGTGTCTTTACCCCGCCACCACCAACAGGAGATATTGATATTGACAATGAACAACACGTCAAACAGTTTTTAGAAAGCCCTCCACCAATGAACTTAGCGATACGACACTTCACACCATCAGAGATTAAACACATAATCACCAGAGACCTCAACCCGAATAAAGCACCGGGATATGACCAGATTACAGGACAGTTACTAAAAGAACTACCGGAAAAAGCTTTTATTTTCATCACCGCACTTTTCAACTGCATAATACGAACATCACATTACCCAAGCCAATGGAAATTTCCACAGATCATAATGATACCAAAGCCAGGAAAACCACCCAACGAGGTCTCCTTATATAGGCCAATTAGCATATTGCCGATTATGTCGAAACTGTTCGAAAAGCTGCTCCTAAGAAGTATAAAACCACTCCTGGACGATAATAACGCTATACCAGAGCACCAATTTGGGTTCAGGAGCCAGCACTCAACTACTGAACAAGTACACAGGGTAGCAAGAACAATATCGGAGTCCTTAGAAGGAAAAGAATATTGCTCTGCAGGATTTCTAGATATACAGCAAGCTTTCGATAAAGTCTGGCACCTGAGACTTCTACAGTGGGTCAAAAAAGTATTCATACACCTTGTTTTTTTGCGATAACTTTATAGACATAAGCGATACGCAAAGAAAGCCAATTTTATTTAATAGTACATCAGGTGCAGAGATAAACTGCAAATGGAGAATTTTTCCCCAGGAATAATAGAAGAATTATGCCAAAAAAACGCAAATTTTCGGGCAAAAAAAGTATTCATACACTTACGATTATAGTGAAAACCTACATCATCATAGTTGTTAATTATAACTAATATTTGGTGTGCATCCCTTTTGCTTCAATTATCGCCTCGAGTCTCTTAGGCATGGATTCTACTAGCTTTTGCGTTGTTTCTTTTGCTATTTTCGTCCATTCTTCTAAAAGCACTCTTTGGAGAACGGATTTGTTTGTTATTCTTCTTTTTCTAATTTCTACATCCACCAAGTGCCGTAAATTTTCAATAGGATTGATGTCCGGAGATTGTGGTGGTGTAATCAATTGTTTGCGGACATTATAGAGTAACCATTCCCTCGTTTTCATGGCAGTATGTTTCGGGTCGTTATCTTGTTGGAAGTAGAAATTTCCATCCAGGTCCATTTTATTTACAATTGCTTTCAAATTGCTGCGCAATACGTCGATATACTTCAGGGAATTGATTGTACCATCTATAAAAGCCAGATTACCAACGCCATAATATCCCATACAGCCCCAAACCATGACGCTTCACCGCTGTGCTTTACAGTCGCTATTACATTTTTCTGCTGGAGCTCGGTATTTGGTTTCCGCGAAACGAATTTTTTTCCATCGGACCCGAATATGTTAAACTTCGATTCATGCGAGAATACGACACGTTTCCAAAATTCTATAGATTTTTTTACATAGGTTTTTGCGAAACCTAAACGTTTTTTCTCGATTCATATTATTAATTAATGGTTTTTTGCGGGCAGTTCTGCCGTATATTTGGGCAGAATGCAAAACGTTTCGAATAGTCTGGGGACACACGCTCTTCTTCCTCGATGTTGACGCGACATCATTCGCTAAACTGCGAGCACTTGTGAACGGTTTTTTTGTAGCCTCTGTAACAATACTCCGACGCTCTCGTACCGTTAGTATTCTCGGTCGACCGGTTCGTGGCTTATTTTCTGTGCTGTTTGTTCTCTCGCATTTTTTTATTATATATTACACTGTTGCGAAACTTAGATTTAGTTCTTTACTAATTTTTCGATAACTTTCACCGCGTTTCCGAAGAAAAATCACTCTATCTCGCATGGATATTGATATTTCGCTTGTCTTTGCCATCATGTCTGTTCAGAGTTTGAAGATCTACTGCCGCATGGAATAGGTCAAAACCATTGTGTAAACGAAGACTCGTTTACATTGTACGCAGAGGTCAGACCGTCCGTGAGTGAATATCGAGGTTTAGCAGCTCAATCGTAAGTGTACGAACACTTTTTTGGCCCGAAAATTGTCGTTTTTTTTGCATAATTCTTGTATTATTCCTGGGGAAAAATTCTCCATTTGCAGTTTATCTCTGCACCTGATGTACTATTAAATAAAATTGGCTTTCTTTGCGTATCGCTTATGTCTATAAAGTTATCGCATAAAAACAAGGTGTATGAATACTTTTTTGACCCACTGTATATAAAATAAAACGGCAACTGCCCCAATATTTCACTCTCTTCTCATCTTATCTCAAAGATCGTCGGTTTCAGGTAAGACACGGTCAAGAAGTATCCAACATTTATGAGATACAATCAGGAGTACCACAAGGTAGTGTCCAAACATCCGTACTGTACATCCCACATACAGCTGACTTACCAGTGCGACGAGGAGTCACTGTGGCAACGTTTGCCGATGACACAGCACTACTAACTTCAAATAAAAACCCGACTAGAGCCTCAAATGTCCTACGAGAAAAACTGACAGACATACAGGACTGACTTAACAAATGGAGAATCAAGGCAACCGAAAACAAATCCATCCATGTCACATTTGCATTACGAAAAGGAAATTGTCCACCGGCCAACTTCAATGATCAACCACTCCCACAACATGACAGCGTGAAATATTCGGGATTGCACCTCGAGCGAAGACTGACATGGAAAAAACACATAGCAACGAAAAGAAAAGAAATCAACCTGAAACTCCATAGTGTGTACTGGCTACTCGGAAGAAAATCGCAGTTATCACTCAACAACAAATTACTACTGTACAAATCAATAATAAAACCCATATGGATAAACGGGATACAACTATGTGGGACAGCAAGTAAGAGCAACCTCAACATCATTCAACGCGTCCAATCTAAGACACTGCGTACGCTACTCAACACCCCATGGCATGTTTCTAATGAAACCATCCACAACGACCTTCGAATCAACACAGTTCGACAAGAGATTGAACGACACAGCATCAACTACCTAGAGAGAATTCATATCCACCCCAATAACCTCGCTACGCAACTACTCGAACAACGCAAAGGAACAACGCGTTTGAAGCGCCATAAACCTCTGGATCTCCCACGTCGCTTTCAACAAAACTAAAGACTTGCTACTTAAATCAAATAAACCAAATAAGGGGGGGGGGGGGAGTAAAACTATATTAAATAACAAATCAGAACCAAACCATAAACACATTATGTAGACGCGTCACTGGACGCTACCATATTTTCATGACCCTTGTAAATATATCCCAATTACTTATTGTCATGAACTTAAACGACAGATTGTAATTTTACAAAAACAATAAAAAAAATATAAAAAATTAAGCGAATTCCAAACTCGGCGTCTAGATGTTCATAAATAAAAAGGCAATCGTTCGACGGATCAATTGACGCAACGCCCTCCAAGAAAAAACCAAAGAAAAGATAAGCGCAAGAACTTTCTATTCTAAATATATGCGTATGTGAATGTGTGAGTTAATGATGTATGTAGATCACGGCACCTTGAAATATAAATAATATCAAACAATTTCGAGTCGACAAGATTGAAAAATAAAATACAAATATAATGAAATATTACTAATTACAACAAAAAAAAAATTATAAAATAAAAATAAAATAAGGTAAATATGGAGCAAAGGGGACCCACTTCCCATGACCTTTGGAGTAGGCCCATTCAACGCGTTTTTGCACGAGAAACAACTTTTCCCTCTGAGAAAATTGGGGGTCGTTATTTATTAAAAAGTTATTAACAAATAGAGTTAATAATTCATATAGTGATATTCCTTATACCAGTCAGACCAAATCATCTTGGGTTGTCTTTGGGTTGTTTTTGGTTTGTTTGTTTGGTTTGTTATTGGTTTTTTTTTGGACTGGTGTATGGGGGGGATGCTGGGGCTGCAGCTCCCCCGCTCATACGTGTACTGTTCGCACATACACTAGCAAAAGTATTTCATGTTCGATTTATGAAACTTTTTTGGTTAATAACTTTTTAACAAACAATGAGCGACGGATTAAACTTTATTATGTTGCTCAGGGGGTTATTCTTGACAACGTATGTGAAGGACAAGATGATTGGGACTGACATATAAGGAAAATAGCTACATGAATTATCAACGTTATTTGTTAATAACTTTTTGATAAATAATGGCCCTCAATTTTGCCAGAGGAAAAAGTTGTTCAGGAAGGCTCCCTTGACATCATATATGAAGGACAAGGTCATCGGAAGTGGGTCCCTTTTGCTCCATATTTACCAAAAATAAAAATTGTCGTTATATTTCTTCGAAAAATAATCATAATAATTTTGATAGAGAAAAGAAATTATTACGAATTTGAGCGTAACCGGAAAACCTAGTCAATTGTGACACACACTCGGGATTCGGTAGATAATTATCAAGAAAGAGAGAGGAAGAGAGAGAGAGAGAGAAGAAAGATGAATCGATCTCATATTCATTCGAAGGTAATGACCCTCCGTGACGTTTTACCGCAGTTGACCCTGATGGTAATTTCACCAACGTTTGTATATACATATATATGTACGAGAAACAAAACGACATTTTCATTCGGTCTATACGGGTCACCGGCTCTTCAAGATTCGAGAATAATTGGGCGGGAGAGCGCGACGGGTAATGGAAACCGGAGAGTAAGATGGGAGTTTAGTAATTTCTAATTATTATTATGATTATTGTTATTATAGGCACGATATAGTCTCTGGAAATCCGATAAAATCGCCAAGTGCATGATCATGATAGCAACCGACCTAGTTTTGATTTTTCACGAATCAATAATCTGCGTATCATTTACTATGTACAAGATAAATAATATTAATAATAATAATTTGGAAAAAAATGTCCACCCTTATGGTTATTAACATTTGTAATAAATCTTTTATTTTAAATATCTCTTTTACTATTTTTACTTTACCTGTTGCAACAGTGAGGATAGATATATAACTGGCTATCGCGTCTTGCCGCGGGTTGCGATCGCTACGGTGAATCGATGATAAGTCTCTTGTGAGAAAAATACTGAAGAGCGTGAGACCGATAATCGACGAAAATCAATGAAGCAGAACAACGGCGATTTTCGATAATCTTAGTAGCTCTTCGCATTGCGTGATCGCCTATATAATTTGACATTAAGTTTTCCAATACCCATACCCAATTTTCCAATTGCCATATATTATAGAATTGTCTTGTAAAGAAATTTTTTCTCATATGCTACCGTTCGAATCAATCATCGTTGATATATACCGCGCGCGTTCAATTGATTGAAACATTCCACCGATAACCGGAGCATAATTAATTGAGAATCGTCTGCTCGTATTTTTTTTTTTTTTTACTTTTCCGCCTCGAAAAAAATGGCGTTAATTTATCGCTTCGACTGATTCGAACGAACGTCCCGGGATCCCTTCTCTTCGCCTCGACAGAATCCACACCCCACTGCCTCCTCGAGGCTCAATAATAGAATGATTAATGCACCGACTACGACAGCGACTAATTGTGACGAGAAAAGAGAAGAGAGAGGGTGGACAACCGGTGCTCCGGACTGGATGGTTCAATCATTGACCATCCGCTTCCTCGCTATGAATATATCGATTGCTAGCAAACAAAAGGATACAATTCACTCGTTTTAACACGACAAAATCGACGGAGTTACGACCTATTGTTTCCTACCAGACCATGCACGTGTCCAAGTAATAGCGCTGTGTGTGTTTATGTCTGTGTGTGTTCGCTTAACCCACGAACGACGACAAATACTCGTCCAATAAGTGTACTACGACATTGCCGCAATTAAGCAGTGATTAAGGGCCATCGTTAATTAATAATCCGTCTGACGTGTGACGACCGGTCGCTACTCGCGCGAGTAGAAAGGCGAAGCGATGAAACTTGCCGATAACACGCCGAGGAATATTCCTACGAGGGAGGTGATGGAGTGAGAAATTTCACGACCCTCGATCTCCACCCTCTCCTGCTTCAACGCTCTAATACCGTCCGGTCGGTGATGCGATATTGTCGGCGAGCCGGATAATAGTTAAAGAGCTGCTTTTATCGTCACCTTTGAACGGAACATAGTGTTCAATTAATTAACCCCTCGCATTTTTTTCACGTGACACTTCTTTCATTCACGAATTAACAGTCTTGAATACTTCTGTTTATAACAATAATAAATTTGAGGGTCCGATAAGTCTCATTTGTAGACAAAACGAAAGAAATTACATTTTAAACTACATAAAGATGAAGAGTATAGCGAAGAACGCCGTCAAGGAAAATAGGGAACGATGATAGGTCCGTACATTCACGTGTAACCCGCATTATCAATATTCGCAAACGAATTGAAGTGAAAAGAATACTTTATCGAAAGTAGGTCTTTCGTATCAGTGAGGTCAATCGACAAAGAAATACAATTGATGAACATCGCAAAAAGTTGTAAAATTAATTTCATTGAGTTATACACTTACACAAACAAATTTATGAAGTGAACGTATACGAGGTGTGTAAATTAAGTAATGAGGCTGATTTTTTTCATTTTTTTTTTTATTCAAATACAATTACAATTTTATATTGTCACCCTCAAAATAACTTTCTTCTGAAGCCACACAGCGCTGAAGACGGTTCTTCCAATCCTCATAGCAGTGCTGGAACTCCGATACTGGAATAGCCTTCAGCTGGTCGGTTACAGCCGTTTGAATGTTTTCGAGTGTCCCAAAATGAGTTCCCTCGAGGTGATTTTTCAATCACGGGAAGAGAAGAAAGTCACAAGGACTCGAGTCAGGAGAATAAGGAGGCTGAGGAGCCACAGGAATGTTTTTACTGGCCAAAAATTCGTTTATTGAAATTGCTGTGCGACAAGGAGCATTATCGTAATTTTTCTCATCCCGAATTCATTGGTGAAAATCTGATGAACGGTGGTGTGAGTCAAATTCAACTCTTCCCCGATCATTCTGATTGTCAACCGACGATCTGAACGCACAAGATCCCGGATTCTGTCGACATTTTCATCGGTTCTTGAAGATGAAGGCCTTCCGCTTCGTGGTTCGTCTTCAATCCACTTTCTTCCTTCTGAAAATGCCTCAAGGTAGTAGTCTAGTAACTTAAGCCGATTTTTATGTCTTTTTTGGAGGGCGTTATTTTGTAGGAAAATAAAAATGAATCGTTTTGGATGTTTAGGATGTTTTTATTTACATATTAAAGATACAAAAAAAAATTCTTTTGAAAAAATTTAATAGTTTATTATTATTATTATTATTATTTATCGAAGTTGGCACCTCGAAGTTGGCAGCCCGGGTCCTAACTTTTTTTCTACCGAACCGATTGCTTTCAAATTTTAACAGGCTACTCTACACACTTATAATTCTCGTCGGAAGCACCGAGAAATTTTTTCACCCCTAACTTTTTATTTTACAACCCTTTCTTTGCTAAAATAAAAGGACTTTAGCTAAAAAAAGTTAGGACCCGGGCTGCCAACTTCAAAGTGCCAACTTCGATCAATAATAATAATAATAATAAACTATTAAATTTGTTCAAAAAAATTTTTTTTTGTATCTTTAATATGTAAATAAAAACATCCTAAATATTCAAAACGATTCATTTTTATTTTCCTACGAAAAAACGCCCTCCAAAAAAGACATGAAAATCGGCTTAAGTTACCAGACTACTACCTTAAACCACCGAAAAACCTGGGCTCTTGACAAAACACTGTCTCCGTAGGCCTGCTGAAGTTTAGCAAGAGTTTCCGTTGCACTGTGCCCAAGTCTGAAGCAAAACCTGATAGCACACCGTTGCTCGAAATTGATGTCACTCATTTTTAGAACACAATAGAAAAAACTGTTTGACAAAAAAAATCGCTACTCGCAACCAAATGACTCGAGCGAGTTCAAACCCGTACTGAAGGCGTATCACATATTCCCCTGCCGCCCCTCCAAGCCCAGCGGCGCAAGTGTTGCCAGATCGAACGCTACGTTGCCAGTCTCATTACTTAATTTACACACCTCGTATAACTCGACGCAAACGAATTACGTATGGTTGCTGATTTTATTGGAATTCAACGAGGCAGGCGTAAATTTAGACGGGCAGTCGTTGAGGTTACTCTGTTTTCTTGATCGCTCTCGTTTCTTTGCCAAATATCGGGTGACTTAACTTTTGTTTTTATTATAAAATCGTCAGACTCCTTGAGGCGTAAGTTCCTCTCTTCTCTCCTTTCCGCACTTGTAAGCGAGCGAGATCGAGAGAAACTTCCTAATACATTTTTCTCAGAGAAGGCTTAATCGAATGGAAAACAAATAGTAGGGTCGTCTGCGTCTATCAATTACCCAGACGGCACCGTTATTTTTTTCCATTCGAATAAACCGTCTCTGAGAAAAATGCGTTTGCCATTTTATGAGTTTATATTCCCCTTTAGCCTCCCCTTGAAACCTAATGTACAAGCAACAATTTTGTTGCCTGGAGGTATTTATTAATCGTGGAGCTTGTAAAACATCTGTATTAAATCCTTCATTTGTGGTATTGACGTAAACAAATTCGGTGGCCAATTCTATTTAACGATAGCAAAGTCGAGTTGCTTAATTTCGAAGATATTTCAAATTCGTCAATTGATCTAATGCATCTAGCAACGAGGCAACCTGATTCACCATGGATTCCTGTATAGTCTGCAAAAATAGCACTGAAAAAATAAGTATATTTCATTCGAACAAACTTTTTGTCAGATATAGCGAAATAAAGATCGTTTTGGTTGCAATATTTCAATTCTGCCAAACATTAATTGATAATAATAAGTTAATAAATGTATTTCACCGTATCCAACTTAGTTAATTAGATAAGGAAAAGTACTTTTTCGGATATTGCGATAATAAATAAATAATATCTTGATGCGATCGTATTAGTCACGCGTGATTTAAATTATAAAGCTACACGAATTTATTCGTCATTCGTGGCGAATAGTAATACGCTCGAACAATTTATACCCTATATCTCTCGAGATTAAACTTCGACGAAGCCGAATATGCTAATACAGAGTTTACCAGTTTCAATGTGCTTCCCTCTGTACTACCTAACGTACACCTACGCCTTTATTCAGATGCAGATTCTTCGGTAATGCGAAATTTCCATACACTTTATCTTATACTTTGACTTCTTTTTTACCGCATTATTCTTCTTCTTGCTGCTGTACCGTATGATCAAGCGTGAAAATAACAACGTTACATATAAGATTGAAACCTTTAAGGTAATGGTCTGGTAACTTAAGCCGATTTTAATGTCTTTTTTGGAGGGCGTTTTTTTTCTAGGAAAATAAAAATGAATCGTTTTGGATATTTAGGATGTTTTTATTTACATATTAAAGATACAAAAAAAAATTTTTTAGAAAAAATTAAATAGTTTATTATTATTATTATTATTGATCGAAGTTGGCACCTCGAAAAAAAAGCGCGGGGGTGGCCCCGGTGATTTTGGCTCTTGATGTTATCAGAAATAAAAAATTCTTGATAATTCTTAATCTATAGACATGTCATTCTGGTCGGAACTACTGAAGTTAAATTTCATGGATAAATAACAAAATGGCGGACTTTGGAAAAAAGTTCTTTTTTCCACCAGAATGACATGTCTATAGATTACGAATTATCAAGAATTTTTTATTTCAAATAACATCAAGAGCCAAAATCACGGGGGCCACCCACGCGCTTTTTTTCGAGGTGCCAACTTCGATCAATAATAATAATAATAATAATAAACTATTAAATTTTTTCAACAACATTTTTGTTTGTATCTTTAATATGTACATGAAAACACCCTAAATATCCAAAACGTTTCATTTTTATTTTCCTATAAAAAAACGCCCTCCAAAAAAGACATGAAAATCGGCTTAAGTTACCAGACTACTACCTTAAATCCTCGAGATACGTGAGCATGTGAATAAGTTAAAAAAGAAACATAATTACGATAGCTCTGAATACTGAAAAATGATAGATGATCAATGAAAAATTTTCGTCAAATCAAAGGAATTGTTATTCCAATAATTCATTGACAAAATATTGTTTAATCGCAAATAAAATGTATTATATATACTTTTATGGGTATCCGGAAGTGTTTACGAAATGAAACTTTCGCCAAAGTGAAACTTCCGGCAACTGCAACGAGAAACTTTGTTGTGAACAATAAAACGACAGTTCCGCTCGCGAGTTTAGGTCATCGCATCGTTAAACTTCGGACACTAACAAGTGATTTCATGGACAGAGAGAAGATGAAAACTCGTAGAACAATCGATTACTATAAGCCAACTGAGGTTTTCGCTATACAGAAATCAAGAGACTTCGTCAACTCTAGCAAACGATCTATATACACATATAGGTATAGCCTAAAACATCTAGTGTATATACACAAACTAACCTGAACTCTCGATCCTCTATCGAGTCTCGAAATTGCTGATCTCCCTCTCCCAGAAAATCTGCGAGGAAACTCCTTAATCTCAAAGCTCGCTTGCCTCCAATTCACCCTTGATGAACAACCGCAGGACAGAGGGATTTACAATTTAGAAAGCTCAAAGATTATCGGACGGACACATCAGAGTGATATGTTGATGAACGAAAGAAAAGAAAAATCACTAGCACCAATTTCTTACGATAAAAATGATTGAATCGAGAATTTGTATGTTTTCAAGGAGAAAGGAAAAGAAAAAGTGTATAAAAATTCGTTATAATGGCTATCACGTGGTTCAAGTAATTATTTGTGTTTTTTTTTTCTGTATTATTGTAATTGTGTTTGCGAATTCAAGTTTGCAATTTGAAAGAGACAAGAGGGAACCGTGTTATCGAGGTAAATATTCAGGAGGAGAGAGACCCGAGGCCTATACGAACGCCGGATGTTTTCGTTAAGACTGACTGTGGCGGACCGCGTGGCACCTGACACAGGGTGGTACGTTACCCCCACTTTAACCACGCGCAGTCAGCCACCGATTCACCCTCACGTTGTCGCTATATCTTTCTCTCTTTCTATTTCTCCCTACCATCCACCCACCTTCGCTCCGCGACGAACGAGAATCGGCAATGTGAGCCTCGAAAGCACACGCGGGGGCGTCAGGCACCCTTCGGCTACCAAGTAATACGTATATATACTACCACGACGCTATCTCTTCTACATTTATAGCCAAAGTCAGGATAGGACGAGGGAGCTTTCACTGATGACTACGAACGTGAAAGGGCAACGAGTCGAAACGACAGAAATCTAAGAACTCCGCAAGTATTTGCGATTTCTCCAAAAACCGCGGAGTGCTTGAACAGTGAGGAGAAATTTTTTTTTCCTTCGATACCGAAATCCTAAAAACCAATAATCCTCTATTAAGGGAGAAAATAGGGTTAGACGGTTCAAAAAATCGATTTTTTTTAAATTTCATAAATTGTTAGTAAAACTATTGAAAAATATGTTCCCAAAATTTTAAATGAAAATTCCGACTCGTTCTATTGTTATAAGCCATTAAGGCGGGAAATAGGGTTAGGACAGCGTTTTCTCAATGATTTTCATGAATTTTTTTTTAGTATAAAAAATGAATATGATTTATTGAAACTTTGAGAATATTTTATACATATATTTAAGTATGTACTATAAAATTTTTGACGAATTACCTTGAAAAACACCGAAGATATTGGCGACCCCATATTGCAGGTCACAATCAGACTCAGCATTTTGCTATTTTTTCAAACGCGTTTTTTCTGAAAACGACTTTTTTTTAACTTGCGTACACGCTAGTTTGAAAAGTTTTCAACCAATCGTTTTGAAAATTGGCAGTTACTTTCTTCATAGTATTGCGCTCTATATGAACCTAAAATCGGAATATTAGCATTATTTAAAATAATTTGTTGTTTGCAAATAAAGTTGTAAAAAATGGCAACAAATCATGCTCTTTTGTTTTGACACCTGTAAAAAATTCAATTTTCTATTTTTTTGATAGCATTTAGGTTCATATAGAAGAGAGACATATAATAAAAGTAAATTCCAACCTCGTTTGATTTCAGATGAAAATTGCGGCTTCCAGAATGTACGCAAAATGCTGAGTCTGATTGTGACCTGCAATATGGAGTCGCTAATATCTTCGGTGTTTTTCAAGGAAATTCTTCAAAAATTTTATAGTATATACTTAAATATATGTATAAAATATTCTCAAAGTTTCAATAAAATATATTCATTTTTTATACCATAAAAAAGTTCATGAAAATCATTGAGAAAACGCTGTCCTAACCCTTATTCCCCCTTAAGTAACAGGGGATTCTTCGTTGCTTCTTTAAGATTTTCTTTTACTTACTGAATCTATATTGAATAATGTTTTGTCGCATTTGGGGAGAAAAGCGAAAGAGGGATGAAATCTGTAATTAAGTACAAAATGGATTTCTTATTCTAACCATGTTTCGTTGATTTTTTTGTGCGAAATATGAATCTATTTAATAAAATGTTGTATCGCGTTTGGGGATTTCGACAAAAAAAAGGGGGATTAAGTGATGAAAGTCATATTTTTTTCGGAGACTGAGTCTCTCGTTAAATACAAGAATCGCTGATTGAATTAAAAAAAAAACGAAACGAACCGTTCCTTGGAAATGTTTTTTTTACTCGGTACAAACCGATTCAGAAAAAGATTTTACCGGATTTGGGGATGATGTAATAAGTTTGAATGATTAAATGGAAAAAGGAATATTTTTATCACGTGTTATTGTTGTTTTTTTTTCGTTCAGTGATAGTGAACCTGTTTACGAAAAATGCATCAAGCGATGTGACGGAGGATCGGTAAACGAGCGAAGCGAAGAAAGATTCATTTTGCTTGTAAGAAATTGAACGAGTTATCTCCTCGATATGTGTGTGTATCTATACATACATAAAGTCCTTGAGAATAAGTGAGGCGGTTAGATGGCTCTTGCCGATAAAAACGATTTATCTTGAAAGTAGATAACTGTGGAGGAGGAGCTATACAGAGAATTGCGAGAGAAGTTTTCTGCTTTATCATCAATATCACTGTATCACGAAAAGGAGAGGGTTGGATGAGAACGGTTGGATTTTCATCCGGTAACGATAACTCAAGGATCCATTGGGGATGAGCTTTTGCGACGGTGTTAGAGCTCGCGGGATCTTAAACGAGTTGTGCGCGACAGAGCGTGGAAAAATTCTTCACCAACCACGAATGTCAGGAAACTCCGATTTTTTTTCATTTTCATACTTTTTTCATTCAATTCTCCAGAACGACGAGTTCGGCCAGTAACTCGTCGACTTCAACATCGGGCCCTTTTGTTCCGCGGGTATTAACGAGATTATTATTATTATATTTTGTAAGACTGACGATGAAAGGGAGGATAAAATGGGAGAACGTTGACAATGGATGGATACGAAGAAAAAAACTGCTGTGTCATCACTAAATTTTAGATGTGGTAATTGGACACCCGTCCAATTTCAAAAAAAAATTTCTTTAGAAATGGATTTACGTTTCGACAGCGGCAGTGCACAGCTCGAAAATTTCGCCCGTTACACTCTCGTACTGGTCTGTAAAAAAAAAATCTTTTTCATTTCAATCAAACAACAGTCAACTTAATTAAAATCGAATTATTTCTTGCAGTAGCTACAAACTGCAACCACCTAATATAATTAGTTTACATGAAATATACGCTTTCCCACAAATAAAATTTATCCGACCCAAATAAATTAAATTTTCTTGATTTGTGTCTTAATACGACAAAAATCACGTACTTGTATTATTAATACCAAAAGAAATGATTCATTTTTAATGGAAAAAAAAAAGAATCCGTAGATCAATTTCGAACTAATGCCTTACCATAGCAATGTAATTAATATCATAATTCAATTATTATGATAATGTGATTCGGTAAGGATAGTTTTACGAATCAACTCGCTACCCTGTCTAATTTACGAAATTAATATACGACGAAGGAGAGAAAATGTACACGAGGGAAAATTTGCAACGCTCTCTTGCTGGCGGTTGAACCTCGAATATTATAACGATAAAATTTCCATAATCCAACAAACGAGAGTTTGACTTTCGATACAATTAATTTCAAACCGTGACAACGAAAACCACAAATCCTGCTTCCCGCGGGATATGAAGAAACATTATTTGTATTTATCGTATGTATAGTATATACGGATAAATAATTTTACGAAACAACTATAAGGATTCGAGAAAGCGCGAGTGAACATTTCGTCCCGCAGGATTTAAATTAATTTCAATTATATGTACAATACGAGAATTATAAAAGTCTTTTAAACGAATTAAAAAATGTTAAACTCTCTCTCTCTCTCTCTCTCTTCGAAATTGGATTCAGGACACCCTAATGATAGAAACAGAAAGAGAGAAAGAGAGAGAGAGAGGGAGAAAGAGAAAGAAGTTTGCCGACTTCACATGAAAGTTTACTCGAGAGTGGGATACAATCAAGGCTCTGAAAGGACAACATCTTTTTCGCTACATAGAGAAAATGCCAGACAAAAACGTGCCCGGAATAGAGTCGATCTTTCTTTCCGCTTGTAGCTACGGATATATCATCGAATGCACTCTGAACTTTAGACATTAGAACAGTTCATTCGGAGATATCTAATTGACATTGGACAATAATTCATGTCGACCAAAGGGCATTACAGGAATTGTCGAGAAAAGAGTAATTACGAAATAAAGTTCCACACATAAAGTTCCAGTTATATTCCATTATATTATAATTTATTTTTTTGTTTTATCGTGTGTATTTTAATATTTATATTGGCAATTTTAAGGCAACTTTTACGGGTGAGTAAGTTTTTAAATACGTTTGTTTAAGGTAATTGTCTGGTAACTTAAGCCGATTTTCATGTCTTTTTTGGAGGGCGTTTTTTTGTAGGAAAATAAAAATGAATTTTCGAGGTGCCAACTTCGATCAATAATAATAATAATAATAAACTATTACATTTTTTTCAAGCAAATTTTTTTTCATCTCTTTAATATATAAATAAAAACATCCTAAATATCTAAAACGATTCATTTTTCTTCTCCTACAAAAAAACGCCCTCCAAAAAAGACATGAAAATCGGCTTAAATTACCAGACTACTACATTAATTCTCATTGTCAAAGTGTTTCAAAATAATATATCACGTCGATACTAATTTTTCGCCAAATTTCCCCAATTCTTTTCATTTCAAATATTTCCGAATAATCACAGAGAAACGAACGATCAATACTACCTCTTAACGGTGAAGTTACTTTTTCGGGAGTTATTCCCGCGTTAACGATTAATCTTAAAAATATACGAAACGTCGTTGTCTGTCATTCAATGTCGAAATTCTCGGTCTGCGAAGAAAAAAAACAACAAAGAACGGCTTGTGCGGAACCGGAAGTGGTTCTCTCGGCATTCGCCTCTCCTGCTGTACTTTCTCCAAACACAAATACACACACTCGCATCATATGTCTAATGGTGCAATGGGAACGTACGGTGGTAGAAGAGAGTGCAATCTCTCTCTTTATCCGACTCCTCAGTGCCATACGTATGTGTCTCGGGGATATTACAAGGCAAGTTTCTCGCGTGCCACGACATCGTGAATCACGTTCTACCTCGTTCCCGCGTGGACTTTCCGACGTTGAAACTCGCGCGCTCACGCCACCGGGCACTACCCGGGTTAGCATACGAGAAATCCCGCATTAATAAATATATATATATATATATATATATATATATATATTCAGTTCAGCATAGAGCGTTTAAACGTACTGGCACGAACGCATCTCTTCAATTCCTAACCCTTGCCGTTTATTCAAAGTTTCTCTAGCTCCCATACGTTATATGCCTATCGTGTCTATTTATGCACGAGGGAAATTCACACCAAGCGATGCGAATTCACTCTATATCCTTGATCAAACAAAATCTGATCAATAATTTTAAAATCACGATATTAGGAGTCTGAAAAATATATTATTTAAGAAGTTATACGCAGTGAGGAGACCGAAAAAAGGCGATTTTTCAAGAATTTTTCCTGGAAAGACATTTCAATTTATTAACGTAAAAATTTATATACGTATTATGGTAACTTTGAACTTTATTTTCATATTTTTTTATTTGTAAAAATAATGATTTTTAAAGCTGCTATAGCCGATTTTCGGGAGCTCCTCTAAAAAAAGGTGTCTGGCGGTGAGCACGATATCTCCGGTTTATATTATCCGAAATTTAAAAAAATAAAAAGATTCTATTAGTGGATAGATAAATCTAGGTATTGATCGAAGGAATAGTCGAATTTTTGATTTTTGACAAAACGGCGGCTCCAAGAAGAAAAAATTCTAATTTTCGACCAAAATTTTTTCGTTGAATTGTTTTAAAAAAATAGAAATAATTTTCGGAAATCTTATTCCTTCGATCAATACCTGAAGAATATATCTGAGAAGGTTGTGTTAAAATTGCGGAACGATCGGTTGAACTGTTTTTGAGAAATCGTGCTCAACGACTTTGAAAACACCGTTTTGAGAAAAACGCGTTCAAAGTTTAGGTCGCCTACTTTGTAACGCTCCGAGCGTCCTTACAAATATGCATGTATCTCCAAGAATATTTGCCGCATCGATTTGAAATTTTCAGAACATATACTCAAATATATGTACATTTCGAAAATGCAATTAAAAAAATTCGATTTCTTGAAATTCCCAACTACGTATGACCTCTTAATGAAAAATACATTTACCACTAAATAAACTATGTTTCAGAGCGCTTTAAGTTATAATTGTTGTTTAATTTAATACATTTTTATTTCCACCAGATAAATTCCATCAAACTGCACTTAAACAAAATGCAGCGTTGATGAGCTTGAACGTAATCCTTGGAAAGCGTAAAAAAATCTTTTTCTTTTTACTAAAACGATAATTACTGCATCCCATACGGAAATTCGTTAGGGAATCCCGATTTCCAGCAAAATCCCGATCGGGATTTCTTGGGGATACTCTGCTGGATCCCGACTGGATCCCAAGTTGTTTCCCGATGCGGTCATTCAATTCAAATTTCCTATAAAGTCTCGATCGGTATTTGTCGGGGGAGTAAACCCTTGGGGTTCCAGCTGAATCGCAGACCGTGTCCGAATTAAAATTTCGTCATTTTAAGGTTTCTGAGAAAGTGGACAAAAAATGACAAATTTTTTTGCCGATTTTTTGCAACGTTTCTATACCCTATTCGATCGGAATTATTCCGCTGATTACGAATGATACCAAGTTTCAGTCAACAACTCAAAGAATCAATGGGTAAGAACGCGAAAATCGAAAAAACTACTTTATGGACGATGGTAGACAGGCTGATTCCCCGAGTAAAACGAACATTCGTAGTGCTACGATTGCTCAAACTATAGAATCGAGTCGTGGAGGCTGAGTCCTTCGTTTAGTTTTAGATTCTAAGACGAACATTCGCCGTACCATGAACGTTTGTCTCACTCGGTAAATGAGGCGGTTTCGAAAACAGTTAGAGATTCAGTCGATTATCCCTGTCGGAATCCATTTTACGACTGTTTTATTTCGTTAGTCGGATGTGATCGGATCTCTAGACGGATCCTTACCGGTGGCCAGTGATAATCCCGAGAATCCAGCTGGATCTCCACCACAATTTCTACACGTGATCCTTAATAGCACTAAATTTTACTTCGTTTTATTAATTTTTACATTAAAACATTTATGAGCCTGAATAAACCCGTTTTATTGATTCAGCGATCACACCCGACTGTGTCATTAATATCAACATATTAAATTTCACAACGTTCCCTTAACGAGGAAACGAGCGATAGCTGGTAATTTATGAACGAGGATAACAGGTGGATAAATCCACGTAATATTGCACATACTGGGATGGAAACACGTGCGCCCGGAATATAGAACTCTTAATATAAAGTCGTTACGTATACGAGAAGTTAAATTTATGTTAGCAGATAGTCGTACGTGTATCAAGCTATTATGCCTTGATGCAAAACATTTTCCCCGCGAAGCTAGGGGAGGATTTAGCGAACGAAGCTTTTGTTTCGCGGGAATAGATCCGAGACGCCGCGGCAACTACGGTCTCTGTACAGAGTTTGAATCGAAATTAAGCACATTAACGACGCGATAAATTCAACTGGAGCGGGCAGGGGAAGGAGTGACTGAGACGAAGAGAAATATATAGAGACAGCTGATCCGCAAGAAAAGCCATGAGAACGACATATATATTTCGTTGCATTATTCACGGATATCTTAAGGGGGGGAATAGGATTAGACGGTTCAAAAAATCGATTTTTTTTTAAATTTCATAGATTGTTAGTAAAACTATTGAAAAATATGTTCCCAAAATTTTAAATGAAAATTCCGACTCGTTCTATTGTTATAAGCCGTTAAGGTAGGAAATAGGGTTAGGACAGCGTTTTCTCAATAATTTTCATGAATTTTTTTATAGTATAAAAAATGAATATAATCTATTGAAACTTTGAGAATATTTTATACATATATTTAAGTATATACGATAAAATTTTTGAAGAATTTCCTTGAAAAACACCGCAGATATTAGCGATCCCATATTGCAGGTCACAATCAGGCTCAGCATTTTGCTATTTTTTCAAGCGCGTTTTTCTGAAAACGACTTTTTTTTAACTTGCGCACACGCTAGTTTGAAAAGTTTTCAACCAATCGTTTTGAAAATTGGCAGTTACTTTCTTCATAGTATTTCGCTCTATATGAACCTAAAATCGGAATATTATCATTATTTAAAATAATTTTTTTTTGCCAATAAAGTTGTAAAAAATGGCAAAAAATCATGCTTTTTTGTTTCAACCCCTGTAAAAAATTCAATTTTCTATTTTTTTGATTGCGTTTAGGTTCATATAGAAGAGAGACATATAATAGAAGTAAATTCCAACCTCGTTTGATTTCAGATGAAAATTGCGGCTTCCAGACTGTACGCAAAATGCTGAATCTGATTGTGACCTGCAATATGGGGTCGCTAATAACTGCGGTGTTTTTCAAGGCAATTCTTCAAAAATTTTATAGTATATACTTAAACATATGTATAAAATATTCTCAAAGTTTCAATAAATTATATTAATTTTTTATACTATAAAAAAATTCATGAAAATCATTGAGAAAACGCTGTCCTAACCCTATTTCCCTCCTTAATAATGTGTGTACCGTAATTTTGTCCTATCGTTAAGGCAATTTTTTTTTATATATTTAATTTTCTCATACGCAAAGTTATGTGAAAAAATAAGTAATTCTTATAAATCTCGGAGCAAGACATTTCTTCTTAATCGTTGGTTGAACTATGTATGAGTATAATAATATGAATGAAACGGAGTCGAGACGAATTATTCATTGATAAAATGACGAATTATATAAATAATATCTAACAGAGCCAATTATTGCTGATGGCGTCATTGTTTGAGCATCCTTTATTTGCCCAACTCCGATTACGTAACATGTGCGACTAATATTAGGAGGCTATGCTACTGCATAATATTGTTATGCGTAACATTCACGGTTTCACGGTCAGGGGAAACGAGGAGACACGAGAAATTCTGGAAATTGACGAATATCGTAGCGGGTGGGAGCTATTTCCGGTCTTTCCACTGTGGCCAATACGAGGGATTGTCGTGGCAATTCTGAGGACGATTTATCGACAAGCAAATGACATGGGACACGTGTCGTTTACACGTCAATCGTTATCATTTCTATGGGTGTAATATCGGAAATCTCTCTCTCTCTCTCTCTCTCTCTCATTCTCTCTATTTCTTTCTGGCAATTGATGTTTTTGGATTCGAGGGTTGCCACGAATATATATATTTTCGATGATTCTCTATTTTCGCGGTACAATTTATATCTATATACCTATATGTCCAGGCTGGGGCATTGTATATCTACATATATCCCAAATATATATGTACCTTGACAGGCCAACATCCGGGGCATCAATGCTGGTGATGTGTATTATGTGGAATTGCGACCCTTCGAGCTCCGCTCTGTTTCCCTATATCGTGTACCTCATCCCTCGCGAGAGCGTCAGGCGAGAGAAAAAAAAAGAGCTACGTGAAGAGTGTTGTTTGTATATATATTTGTAGGGTATTAGCTGCAATTGCACGAACGATGGCTCCCACACGGCTGGACAGCAACGATAATTCAAAGCCTTGGCCCTCCGCTACCCCGTTTACTGACCGCCACTCGCGTTTCTACCACTTCTATAGTCCGTAAACTTTATCACCGCCATTTCTCTTTTTTTTTGCATACACGACGCAATCATCCCGCCAGCGCGGTAACATTATCAACGTAGATGTAAAATACACCGACGAAAATAATAATGCCCATCTATTTTGTCTTTCTCATATATTTTTATATATATATTAGGGCGATTTTTTTTCGCCTATTTTTTTTTTCAGTCCCCACTCGAAATTTTGTTGGATATGTCGAAAAAGAAATTCCCTGAAAGTTACAGCCCTTAATATTAATTCTAAGTACTTTCCCAAAGCGTGAGAAGATTTTCCATCTAAAATACACGTAAATCGAATTTTTTTTTTTTTCAAATTTCTATAACTCAGCCGCATTTTATGCTATCATATTATTCTTGGTTTCGATTTACTTAGAATAAAACAATCTAAAAAAGTGCCTTTTGCGGTGAAAGTGTAAATTGTACTGGTGAGTTGGTACGGGTCACTGAAGGTGATTTTTACCCAAAATTCTCGTTTTTTTGCTGTTATCTTCGAAACAATTAACTTTACGAAAAAAATGTAAATTGAAAATTTGTTCAATTTACAAAATTTGTGAAAATTTGTTTAGTCGAAAAGAAAAATCGCCCTAATATATATATATATATATATAGATTGAAAACGTTAGAAACTAATGAATAAGAACGTGACGGCAATGTGGAAATTGCATTTCCGGCATTATTTCGATTATTAATTTTTTTTTTAATTTACCTTTCAGCATTTACCATATTATTTGCTCTTTTAATTTTAATTCATTTATATAAATTTTGTTCGAAATTAATGAACGCTTCCTTTTCTCGGCGTATATATTGCGCGGCAGTAAAGCCCGCCAGATTTTTTCTCACCTCTTTAATTGCACGTTGCAGACAACTTTAGTAGTAAATTGAGGACAAACAAAAATGCTCTGGCTTTCTTCGCGTGATTCGCGAGCGGAGGAACTTGAGCAATTAACGGAATAAGACACCGGAGATTAAGAGTGCTGACAAAGTGAGCTAGTTATGAAAGAGCAGCTTCTGCTTTTCAAAAGAAAATTGCGAAAATGTACTCGAGAAAAACTTCTTGTTTTTTTTCTTCTCCTCTCCAAATCCCATCTATGTATATACCAACGGAGAGGGCTTAAAAAAACATTTGCGCAATTCACGATCTGCCGAGCTCAGAATCCGACAGGGGACGATGACTGGGGTTTTTGGTCGGGTCGCTCGCGAGAGAGCCTTGATAAATAATGAGTTTTCTTGGGCGTGAGAGGACGGGTACGTGCAAGTTTTTGAGGAAAACCCGCACAATCCAACAGCGATTGCACGTACAGCCTACACGTATTTTACAGACGATTTGTACATATATATATGTGGGTGCCAGTCATGACAGAGGGATAACCCTCGGTGTAGAAAAATAAGCGGTCTTAGACATTTTCTCCGCTTTTATGCTTCCTCGTAGAAGGAAGCCTTGTAATTATGAGAAAAAAAAAACTAACAAGTCCGAGAATGATGTTTAAAAAGAAATAATGTTCAATGTTTGGTTCTGAGTTTCAAGAAAATCGCCATAGCCGATTAAGATTCTGTTATATGAGTTTTGGAATTTTTCTGAAAAATTGTCGACATTCGTTAAAAGCCCGTAGCACTCACAATTTTCAATCAATCGTCCTAAAACTTTTTATACGAAATGAGCATTATTAAAAATTGTTCGCTATCGAGCTCGAAGAAAATCCGCAGAGGCGTGTAGAGTTTATACATTTTTAAATACAGCAAAAATTCGATAAATCGCTTCTTAACACTGTAGAAATGTTCGTAATTTAAAAAAACGGCTCAATAGAAAAACTTTCACATTACATCCTCGTTATATTATTTCATTCGCAAAGCTTCGTCGATGAAACTGCCAAAGTTGAATAATCCACTTACTCTGTGAACTTTGTGAACGAGATAATATGATGTGGAAGGAAAATGTGTGAATTTTTGAGTTATCACGATTTTTCGAATTAAAAACGTCTCGTTGAAATCGAATATTAATCGTTTAATCCTCCGTGTTTGACAAAACGTGTCGCAAAAAAATATAAAAATAAAATATCCCTTTGGCAATTTAACGATCAATTTGCTATTCAATCCTCTTGATCTTTTTTTCCGCACCCCTCCTATAGAGGTGTGAACAAATAAGATCAAAATAAGATCTGATGCTTTATGGGTCTTATCCACCCAACGGATCTTGAACTTACTACTTTCAATTTCCTGAAGCGGCAATATATATATGTGTGTGTGTGTGTGTGTGTACAATATATATGTATATATATCTATGCTGTTGCTTCTCGGGTTTTTCGTTGAGGTGGCGAGAACGAAGACTTAGAAAAGTTGACTAAGTGGGTCAGAGACCGGGATTTCGAGTCTCCGTATATATCTATACATACACATATCCTCGGAAAAAGATCTACGCAGTCTGTTAGACAGATCCCGAGGGAACATTCGCTCCTGTCAGAAGGGATTCTCCCGTGGATTAGACTCCCGTAACATAGAGAGTAGTGGAGTAAGAAAAAAAAAAGATGAAAAAGGCGGAGCTAAGTGCGAGTGTATATTCGGCGAGCATGACACAAAATGCTGAAATAAATGTATATAAAAAATACATATATCTATTATAAACAAATAAAAATAATAGAAAATCTACAATTCTCGAGGAAAAACGAAAAAAAGTTTCTTTTCCCTCACAGGACGAAGTGCCAAGTTGCCAATAATAATAGAAATGAAAAAGAAATAACAATAATGATAATAACGTGATGACGGAGAAGATACAAAATTCTCCTGCTGGAAAAGTCAGCGGGAAACTGTTTTTTTTTCGCCCTCAATGTAAAAAAAATAAATTAGACTTGAGAAATGTTTTTTTTTTTTTTCACTTTTATACTTCATCGTTATCTTTTGCAGCAATCCCTTCTCCCTTACTCTCTATCTGCGACTTGGTAATTGGACAAGCAACTATTGCAAAACTGCAAGCTGCGAGAAAAAGTTCCGCAAAAATGATAAAAAAAAAATTGTACTTGTCGTTTTTGTTCGTAGTTTTTCACTTTGCATTTTCTTTTTTGTATTTTTACCCTTTAAATACGCTATATATATAAAATACTGTGGATAGGAGTCTGCATACATCACTTTGACGCAACCCTCTTAACCTAGCTTCCTTCTTTCGAGGCCCTCTTGTTCGACCCTGCCCCTACGACCAACTATCTACCCCTATCAGCCATTGACTCTTTTCTCTCGTTCTCCCTCACTCTTCCGTCTCGTTCCTTCGCGAGATCTCTCACCAACCCGTAACTCCGCGAGATCCCTCTTTCCGGGCAAAAGGATGTCGCGGCTGTACGGGGGTGTTAGAGCGGACGAGAGAGAGAGAGAGAGAGAGAGAGAGAGAGAGAGAGAGAGAGAGAGAGAGAGAAAGAACGAAAGAGGGAGGGTGGTCGAGGAGGACAGGAAATCCCGCACGAATTTACAATTCAAATCCGCGAGAGTCAAGACGCTCGGTGTTCGACCCTTAAAACAGCCTTTCTCCCTCTTTCCCATTAAAATCAGCTCCACGAGAGGCGCCCGACGGAGAACCGGAAGCACCCCGCACTAACCGTGGATAAGTAAATTCAACATTTTCAATTCTACCGCAATGCTTAACACGCAAATTTTATCAAACAATGAGATAAGAAAATGCCGTTGAGAATCGAAGAATTAAAATTTTTTTTAAATCCACAAATCAATATGCAAGAACAATACTGTGATTATCTTTCGAATGGATATTTTCGTATTAAACATCTTTTTCACTACCTTTTGATATCTCTGCTTTATCGGATACTGCATCTTTCTCGAGCGATACTGCCTTCTCGAAGTCTCGACGATTGTACAGCTACCGCTCGTTCTATTACTCGCACCATTTACGCAGATACTCTTTCCTGCGAACACGAGAAAAAAGCGTGATTAAGGGGGGAAATAGGGTTAAACGGTTCAAAAAATCGATTTTTTTTTAATTTCGTAAATTGTTAGTAAAACTATTGAAGAATATGTTCCCAAAATTTTAAATGAAAATTCTGACTCGTTCTATTGTTATAAGCCATTAAAGGGGAAAATAGGGTTAGGACAGCGTTTTCTCAATAATTTTCATGAATTTTTTTATAGTATAACAAATGAATATAATTTATTGAAACTTTGAAAATATTTTATACATATATTTAAGTATATACTATAAAATTTTTGAAGAATTTCCTTGAATAACACCGAAGAAAATTTATGACTGCCTTGACTTTGTTTTTCTTGGTACTATTTTTTCAAGCGCGTTTTTTTGAAAACGACTTTTTTTGAACTTGCGTACACGCTAGTTTGAAAAGTTTTCAACCAATCATTTCGAAAATTGGCAGTTACTTTCTTCATAGTATTGCGCTCTATATGAACCTAAAATCGGAATGTTATAATTATTTAAAATAATTTTTTTTTTGCAAATAAAGTTGTAAAAAATCATGCTTCTTTGTTTTGACCCCTGTAAAAAATTCGATTTTCTATTTTTTTGATAGCATTTAGGTTCATATAGAAGAGAGACATATAATAAAAGTAAATTCCAACCTCGTTTGATTTCAGATGGAAATTGCGGCTTCCAGAATGTACGCAAAATGCTGAGTCTGATTGTGACCTGCAATATGGGGTCGCTAATATCTTCGGTGTTATTCAAGGAAATTCTTCAAAAATTTTATAGTATATACTTAAATATTTGTATAAAATATTCTCAAAGTTTCAATAAATTATATTCATTTTTAATACTATAAAAAAATTCATGAAAATCATTGAGAAAACGCTGTCCTAACCCTATTTCCCCCCTCAATACAACACAGCACAAATTTCAAAGTCGACAATTTTTTAAACTCACGATATAATTTTATCTTTCAAGATTAATTATCGCGAAGAATCATTACCGTTTCTTTCCGTACAATTAAAAATAATCATTGTCGCGCGAGTAACATTAATACTTTTAAAAGAATTCTCAATTATTATAATCATTGACAGTTTTTTTTATTATTTTCGAATTATTCATAATTAAAATGCAAAAATTATATTTACAATGATTTCTTCAAAAAATCATTTTTAATGGATTGTCCATAAATATCGTTACGTGCCGCTGATTCACCAGAGCTTCAAAATGTGTACCTTCATGACAAATTTGAGCCTTCCGGCTCTTCTCCGCGACTTTCAAATAATTTTTGAACGTTCTCAGAACCTGGCAATTGGTAATTCAATCGAACAATCGTTGATGCGATCAATTCGATGAAGGCAAACGAAGCTAGCCTCTAAGGCTATAAGGCTTTAATAGCCTCTAAGGAGGGTTGAGGGAGAAAGAGAGACAGAAGGAAGGAAGGAAAGAGAGAGAGAAAGAGAAAGGTGGTTATAAACTTCGTGAGACGTTAAAACGAGGTCGATTATCGTGGCCAAGCATGCGAGCCGACAATCTCGAGAAACGGCGATGCTTGCTCTTCGTCCTCGCCACAAATGCCCTATAATAATATAATCGTAATAATAATAGTAATAGTATCAATAATAATAATAATATCGAGCAACATACAGTCCTTCATGGTTTTTGGCAATCTCGCAGGACGATAATCTTTAAATTAATGTCTGTATATCTGTACAATATACATATATGCTGGTAAAAGAAGAAGAAGGCATATAGAAACTTCGTTCTTGTCGTCGTGGCTCGTTGGCTGTGCCTCGAGGCCTCCTTTATCGACCGGCAGAGTTTCTTTTTCGTCTGGCCAACGCTCCTGTTATATATAGTACTCTATCCATGTTATACAGCTCTATATCCAATCCATCCAAATCTAACTCGCCTTTACACACCCCCTCTTTCGCACTCTTTCTTTCTTTGCTATCGCTACTTCTCCGCATTTGGACACGTGGCCTTGGCAAGAATTGATTCGGTAATTTCGTTACAGTTATTCGGTCAAGCTACCCCCACGATCGCCCAAAATCCGCAACCACTACTTCATAAGCCTTGAACAATCGAGACATTAAAATTAAACGCCAAGTAGAGTAGAGGTACAACAAACAGTACCTGTACCTACCCTACGACCAAGTTTTGAAGCACAAACGTGGTCTCAATATAAACTAATTGAAGAAACATCGAGTACCTAATTTTCCAGTAGCTGCAGATTTATATGACTATTATTGAAGTTCCATAATGAGAATGCGGAAAAACAACGATATAAATAAGTTAACGGCAAAGATGGCAACAAATAGTGCAGCGGCCAGAAACGATGGATTTTACGTCACTTATTGATTTGATTCATTCGTTTTTTTTTTTAACCTGACGAGACAAACGATGAAAAATAGTTATGTGTCATCAGTGAGTTCTCTGTGACGTAAGGACTTTACTTTTGCTTTTCAATTCCTCCAATGAAATTATATGTTTTTTTTTTCGCTCCGCTTATAAATATAACGTGTTTCTATCAATGATATTTTATACGTATCTTATCTCGGAGTAGTAAAACTCCGTTTCGACATTACTAGAGAGGTATGCACGCGTGGTCCGTGTCACGATATAAGACAGCTATAGGGTGAACGTTCGAGGACGTGCAATCTCGCGCGGAGTCTGGCGCAGTGGTAAGAGTCAGTTTTGGTCAGACGCCAATAGTAAAGCCTCAAGGGTGCAATAACGCGCGCATATACACATAGTTGCAACGTGAGTATGTACCTTTTCTCGATCGCTCGGCCTGTCACTGTATATTTTTTCACTTTGCAACATCTATATGACCGGGAAAGTCAAGGTTCTCAGGAATTATTCTTTCAAAATATTCGACAAGCTATTTTTTTTTTTTACATTCCCCTCCGGCCGCTCGACTCTAAATTTTTATTTCACATCGGGCTACACCTCGTATTTTTTTTTCGCGATCTCGACATGAGCATTTCATCCCGCGAGCTAGGATTTCGTTGATAAGCTCGTGTATGTAAATTTTCCAAGTTTTCCTGTTGTTAAACCGCTGGAGGCCAGAAAGAGGGTGACTTCTTTTTTGTTGGCTTTACGAGCTTGTCGGCCCGAGCCATCGTGCTATGTAAGGAAGTTACCGCTGGTACAAGACGCGGCATATCAATTCAAAGGGAAAATTCTCAAATACACGTACGACAAAACGTTTCGCGTTTCGTAGGATGATAAACGAAACGAGTTACGGAGCATCTGCGCTATCATGGTACCGAGATACGAAGTCTGGAATTACAGGGTAACGTCCTACGGTCCCTTTACCCCAGGGATGGCTATTATTGGAATTACAAATTCACCGAAAATTGTCTTATGACAAAATAAATAGTTTTTCTTTTTCATTGTGCATAATAAATAGCTGAGGCGAGCCGATAATCCGAAGAATGACAATGGCAACGACGCGAATTCATTACGTCGAGAAAAACAAATTTTTATTTACCAGTCAAGTATATTTATGCTTGATACAAAGCTTATGTTTATATTTCCAGCAGGAATATTTGATGCTTGGAGTAAGAATAAGTAAAATTGTAAGTAAAATAAGTAAGATTACGGTAAAAGTAGGCTAGTCCCAGGAATTGCCTTTCTCTTTACTGTACTTACAACTTCTTCGAACATTTGAAAATAATTTATACCGAAATGTCATTTTTGCATTATTTCGAAGCTGCTTACGAAAAGTAGCACGATTCAAATTTCTTACGAAAACTAACACGTTTCGAATTCCACCAAGAAAATCAACACGTTTCGATATTCAAGGCGAAAACTAGCATGATTCGGCATCTGCCGCGAAAAGTGGCATGTTTCGGTTTCCGTCGCGAAAACTAGCATATTTCGATTTCCACTGGAAAAAGTAGTATATTTGCCGAACTAAATCGAATAAGATTCAGAACTTTCACAAATGTTTTAATAATTTTTTCGGGAGCACTATAAGGAATAAATGAAAAAAATTAAGGGTGTATCGCCCGTACACCCTTAAACATTTATATTCGTTTTCTATTAAAAAAATAATAACATTATTGAAAATACGATTCGCATATACGATACGCAATATTCCACCACTCAAAAACTAAAATTGTTCATCAATGATATTTTTCACGACTTCAAGTTTCGGAGTCAGCGATGGACCTGAACAAAATTATTGTTTATAAAAAGTATATTCTACTTACAGTCTGAAGAATCGTTAATTGTGTTTTTATTTCATAAAAAAAAACACAATCTTGGAGTGATCAACGACTAAAGTGTAAAGTACAGTAGAAGTATAAAGTGCAGTTGACAAAATCTTCAAAACAATCGATTGAGATATCTCGAGAAATGTCAGGTCTTGGACGAAGTAGCAAGAGGGAAGAAAACTGACATTGTTAACTTTACATACACCGCAATTGTTTTCGATTTTCTTTTCTCTAATTTTTTTGACCATGGTTTTTTTATTACAAAATGACGAGGCATTTGCTGTTTGCCATCTTATGATAAGCCTAGCAGACCAAAATTCAAACGGTAAAATATGTATGAAATAAATTCAAACAAAAAATAAAACAGTATAAAATGGCAAGGATAAATATTTCGTCAATTCGGAGTAAAAAAGGATGTTCAAAAAACGTGGAACAAAAAATGAGAAGCACTTCCAGTGATACTGAAACGTGCTAATTTTCGCGGTGAAAGTCGAAACCAGCTAGTTTTCGTGGTAAAAGCCAAAACATGCTAGTTTTCGCGGCGAATATCGAAATGTGCTAGTTTTCGTGGCAAAAGCCGAAACATGCTAGTTTTCGCGTATCAGGCGTGCTTGTTTTCGTAAGCAGCGTCGATTTGAACAATTAAAAGTGTTATGAAGTTTTCTTTGTCGTAATATTCTGAAGTTCCAAACATCAAACGTCACTTCTTTTTGACATGTACGGGTATGTCCGGTAATTTGTGGGATATATCTACACAAATTATTTGTGTCATAGATTCATATCAATGAACCCTCTTGTGAGGGCTTAATTCTTACAACTATTAAAAATTAGAGAAATAATTTTTTCATGATTTATTTCTCACAAATGCCACCCTTCCCTGTTTCTTCGTTTGTTTTTTTTTTTGCGTCTACTTTTTCCAGTTCCACCTGGAGATTACCGACGAATAAGATGTAGAAAGTTTTCATCGATAAAAGGACGAAGAACTTGTTGTTTACTCTGGCGTCTATCCATCGGGTAATTTGAGAAGCAATAACCCCGCGAGCGGGAGTTTATTGCCACGAAAACGTCGTGTTTGTAGTAAAGATTTAAAAAAAAAGAGTCCTTTGAGGCTCGTGTTTATCGAGAAATGTTTGTTTATCAATGAGATATATGAATTTTCATGCTAGCTGAACGTCATTATCCAGGACTTGTTTGGTAATTTTTTTTATTTATTTTTTTCTCACCCCGATAACGAAGCATATCGTCCAGACGACTTAGCACCTCTGTATTGTCGAATTTACGACAAAAATCCGACGGCACCTGCAAATTTCTCATGACCGCCCAATCGTCGCACCGCTCGTTCCTCCTTCTTCTCATCATGGTACGTTCTTTGGTGGAATAAACAAAAAGGAACCGCACCTGCAAACAGTGTGAAAAAAAATGCTCAGTCAGTAAAATGTGAAATTCGCAATCAAGAATTCAATTAGTTAATATCACCGACGCGCACACACGCAGAAGCAATAATGAAACGGGTAGAAAAGAGTGCAACAATGGCGAGAGAAATATATTTGTATACGACATGACGAGGCGGAAGTGAGAAAATGAAGGATGGGCGAAAGAAGGAACTGTCGTATTCAAATGAACAGACCGCTGTCAAGCTTATCGGCAGGAAAACGTCACGTTAATTGATATAATGAGACGATGAAATTAAATTATAATAGCGCTTATCAGTTATATTTATTTCTATATCCGTCGTTATTTATGGGATATTTCGTGAGAAGTGGAATGACTTTTGGCGACAAACATTTTTCTTTGCCTATTTACGAAGTAAGGGTAAAACATGAATTAAGAGGGGAAATAGGGTTAAACGGTTCAAAAAATCGTTTTTTTTATTTTATAAATTGTTAGTAAAACTATTGAAAAATATCTTCCCAAAATTTTAAATGAAAATTCCGATTCGTTCTATTGTTATGAGCCATTAAAGTGAGTAGCTCTCCTTCGGGACCCCGAGCGCGCCACGTGTTTCAAACGCGTTTTTCTGAAAACGACTTTTTTTTAACTTGCGTACACGCTAGTTTGAAAAGTTTTCAACCAATCGTTTTGAAAATTGGCAGTTACTTTCTTCATAGTATTGCCCTCTATATGAACCTAAAATCGAAATATAATCATTATTTAAAATAATTTTTTTTTTGCAAATAAAGTTGTGAAAAATGGCAAAAAATCATGCTTTTTTGTTTTGATCCCTGTAAAAAATTCAATTTTCTATTTTTTTGATAGCATTTAGGTTCATATAGAAGAGAGACATATAATAAAAGTAAATTCCAACCTCGTTTGATTTCAGATGAAAATTGCGGCCTCCAGAATGTACGCAAAATGCTGAGTCTGATTGTGACTTGCAATATGGGGTCGCTAATATTTTCGGTGTTTTTCAAGGAAATTCTTCAAAAATTTTATAGTATATACTTAAATATATGTATAAAATATTCTCAAAGTTTCAATAAATTATATTCATTTTTTATACTATAAAAAAATTCATGAAAATCATTGAGAAAACGCTGTCCTAACTAACCCTATTTCCCCCCTAAAAATGAAAGATCGGCATACAAATATTTGTGAAAGTCCTTTTGTAATTTATTTCAGGGTAGCGCTTTTCTTGTACGAACGACAAAAATTCCCCTGATCGAAATTCGTTTCGCCTCGTATTTAATTCCCCATATGCATGATACGCAACACTTTACGCGTTAAATCGCGTGAGATTACACCCCTTCCACGATATTTCCGCGGGATCGATTGTTTTTTTTTTTTTTTTCGTGCGGCAGCTTTTGCGATATTCGTAAACTATTTTCCTTGTTTGCAAAGTTTTCAACCGATCGTTTTGAAAATTGACAGTTACTTTCTTCATAGTATTGCGCTCTATATGAACCTAAAATCGGAATATTATCATTATTTAAAATAATTTTTTTTTTACAAATAAAGTTGTAAAAAATGGCAAAAAATCATGCATTTTTGTTTTGACCCCTATTAAAAAATCAATTTTCTATTTTTTTGATCGCACTTAGGTTCATATAGAAGAGAGACATATAATAAAAGTAAATTCCAACCTCGTTTGATTTCAGATGAAAATTGCGGCTTCCGGAATGTACGCAAAATGCTGAGTCTGATTGTGACCTGCAATATGGGGTCGCTAATATCTTCGGTGTTTTTCAAGGAAATTCTTCAAAAATTTTATAGTCTATACTTAAATATATGTATTAAATATGCTCAAAGTTTCAATAAATTATATTCATTTTTTATACTATAAAAAAATTCACGAAAATCATTGAGAAAACCCTGTCCTAACCCTATTTCCCCCCTTAAGGGCAGGGTAAGGTATTTAAACTTTTTTTTACATTTTTTTTTATGAATGTATAACATCTCAAGAATATTGTGTCAAAATTTCGAGTCTATCGGAGCAAAATTAACGGAGTTATGAGCACTTGAGCGTCCGTTGCTTCAGACCGGTTTTCTAGTGTGCAAAACTTTAAAGCGTTTTTCTGAAACTTGTCATTTTTGAAGTCGGTGTACGCTGTAACTCAAAATCTAATGGACCGACTCTTTTGAAATTTTGTACGCTATTTCTACACATAAATCACCAAGTAACGCTGCCGAGTTTTTTTTTATAATTATTTTTTATTTTACAATAACAAACTTGCCGGTTGTTTTAGCGAAAATCGCGTTTTTAAGTTCCAAGTGCTACCAAAAATGAAAAAATCGATTAAAAAAAACTCGACAGTGTTACCTCCGGACATCTCACCTATTAAACGCATTTTGATTTTTTTGTTTTGGATGATCCAGTGACGAGTTATAGCGTACACCGCAAAACAACTTTCGCGACGCCTGCAGAGATTTGCTGCCGACGGATTGTTCAACAATATTTTGCAATGAAAATTCAGGAAAATATAGTTGAGATGTTGTATCATTATATGGAAATTAAATGAATAAACCAGCATTACCTGTATCGTCTAAAAAAATTCTTAAAAATGTGCTTTTTTTTCACCGAATTAGCCTTACCACCCCAGATTCCCTAAAGAGAAAATGTCAAACCTTTTCAGTGTAGAGGTCAGCTTAAATCTTATATTTCGAGCCATAAACATATAATAGAGTCGTGTAATGTTGATGTTGGGTTTAATTTGGTCCCTAGTTACCACGAAGGATTAATTTTGAGAATAAAAACACTTGAACAATGTTCTTTCAATCCTTCCATTTTTGGTTGATATTAAATTTTGTTCACGTTCTCCATTTTTCTTTTGCATACAATTACAAGAACTTTATAGATTTGCGATAGGAGGTAAATTTCCTGACGAACAAAACCTTATTGGTGTGTCGGTGCATGTACGTGTTTGAATTATTTGACGCGACAAACGAACCCCAAAGCCATGCATTTAAAGCCGCGGTGGGTGACATTCAGTTCGCGACGCGGAGGCGTGAGAACAGCTTGAAACGGCGCTGGCGTTACCTCGTTCCCAATAGTGTGTATAAATCAACTGCACATACAGTGGGTCAAAAAAGTATTCATACACCTTGTTTTTTTGCGATAACTTTATTGACATAAGCGATACGCAAAGAAAGCCAATTTTATTTAATAGTACATCAGGTACAGAGATAAACTGCGAATGGAGAATTTTTTCCCAGGAATAATAGAAGAATTATGCAAAAAAAACGAAAATTTTCGGGCCAAAAAAGTATTCGTACACTTACGATTGAGCTGCTAAACCTCGATATTCACTCACGGACGATCTGACCTCTGCGTACAATGTAAACAAGTCTTCGTTTACACAATGGTTTTGACCTATTCGATGCGGTAGTAGATCTTCAAGCTCTGAACAGACATGATGGCAAAGAAAAGCGAAATATCAATATCCATGCGAGATAGAGTGATTTTTCTTCGGAAACGCGGTGAAAGTTATCGAAAAATTAGTAAAGAACTAAATCTAAGTTTCGCAACAGTTCAATATGTAATAAAAAAATACGAAAGAACAAACAGCACAGAAAATAAGCCACGAACCGGTCGACCGAGAATACTAACGGTACGAGAGCGTCGGAGTATTGTTACAGAGGCTACAAAAAAACCGTTCACAAGTGCTCGCAGTTTAGCGAATGATGTCGCGTCAACATCGGGGAAGAGCGTGTGTCCCCAGACTATTCGAAACGTTTTGCATTCTGCCGAAATATACAGCGGAACTGCCCGCAAAAAACCATTTATTAATAATATAAATCGAGAAAAACGTTTAGGTTTCGCAAAAACCTACGTAAAAAAATCTATAGAATTTTGGAAACGTGTCGTATTCTCGGATGAATCGAAGTTTAACATCTTCGGGTCCGATGGAAAAAAATTCGTCCGGCGGAAACCAAATACCGAGCTCCAGCAGAAAAATTTAATACCGACTGTAAAGCACGGCGGAGGAAGCGTCATGGTTTGGGGCTGTATGGGATATTATGGCGTTGATAATCTGACTTTTATAGATGGTACAATGAATGCCCAGAAGTATATCGACGTGTTGCGCAGCAATTTGAGAGCAAGTGTAGATAAAATGGGCCTGGATGGAAATTTCTACTTCCAACAAGATAACGACCCGAAACATACTGCCATGAAAACGAGGGAATGGTTACTCTATAATGTCCGCAAACAATTGATTACACCACCACAATCTCCGGACATCAATCCTATTGAAAATTTATGGCACTTGGTGGATGTAGAAATTAGAAAAAGAAAAATAACAAAGAAATCCGATCTCCAAAGAGTGCTTTTAGAAGAATGGACGAAAATGGCAAAAGAAACAACGCAAAAGCTAGTCGAATCCATGCCTAAGAGACTCGAGGCGATAATTGAAGCAAAAGGGATACGCACCCAATATTAGTTATAATTAACAACTATGATGATGTAGGTTTTCATTATAATCGTAGGTGTATGAATACTTTTTTTGCCCGAAAATTTTCGTTTTTTTGGCATAATTCTTCTATTATTCCTGGGAAAAAATTCTCCATTTGCAGTTTATCTCTGCACCTGATGTACTATTAAATAAGATTGGCTTTCTTTGCGTATCGCTTATGTCTATAAAGTTATCACAAAAAAACAAGGTGTATGAATACTTTTTTGACCCACTGTATATACTGCTGTATGCCTGTGTAAGTTATCACTATATCTAACGTACGCATCGTTTCGCTGGGCTTTGCAATTTTTCCTGGAAATTTTTCTTTCACCAATAGTCGGGTAATAAAATACTAAAATTTGTCAGGATCAATTTTCCTTCCATCAGTGCAAAGAGTAAAAAAATTATTAAAGTTACTCATTAAGCTTCTAAACGTTATTCAATTAAAGAGATGTCGTTTTTCACTATAAAATTTTTCGATAATATTGCTTTTTAAATAACAGTCTTGATCTTTCAATTAAATCGACTGCGAACTTATTTTTAATCAATTTCACAATTACACAAATTCAACATCCATATAAAAATACTCTTTAATATTGACTTTATTTTTCCATAACCGCATTGGACGAGATTCAAACACCGCTCAACTGCACTTATAACATATACATAGTTTGCTACTTACTTTTTTTTACTGCCTTTAGCACACCATTTGAGACTTGTGATCGTCCGATCGTTAGCTCTACCGATTCAAACACTATTTCACGCTTGGATTATTTTTTTAATATTACGCTGATCGAGAAAGAATCACGCAAAGACTTGTCGATCACGAATGAAACCGATAACGATGCTGTCCATCGAACTACTGCCGAAATGAATAATAAAAAAAAGCTGTACTGTTCCCCCATCATTGGCCTCTATTCGTGACTCTGATTTCGGTCACATCGTCCCGAGGGCACGTATAACGTTTTCTGAACGAAAGTGGGAGGGATAAAATCCGCGGGATATATAGACCACAAACGAGTGAGGTCCCGGTTCGCGATCATGGAAGATCGTTTATTGTATAATCGTGGAACGAGCGGAGTAACGAGCGAAAATACGAGTTTTATGCCCTCCAGGTGCGTAACCCAGAAAACGACTTCCGTTGAATATGAGAGGGCCTTTATTATCGAGAAAAAAAAAATTACAAATAAAAGGCTTCGCGTATACCGAACTCTTCGAAAAAAGCAACAAAAATAATAATAACGGGAACAAGAACATTTTTGCCAGTGCTGTCGATTCTCTGGTTTTTTTTTTTTTTTTATTCCGACATTGTCGAACGTACGTTTATTGAGAATTGAAATTTGACGCGAACGAAATTTTATTACATTTCAATAAATGTAATTCTTGAATGAATGTGAGTAAACCGTATTTTTATTACGTTGGTTTGAATAAATGTATATTAAAATTTGACAGATTTGTATTTTTATTATCTTTGTAATTTGAATACATGAAAAAAAACGAAGACCCCATGGAAAATCTCATGTCATCACTATGTGCCCTTGTCGTTACATATTGTGATTTCGAAATCCTAGATGAAGTACTCTTGGGGGAGAAGCCTAATATGTTATTTACTCAATTCTCACAGTTCATTTATTTCGGTTCAAAGCATAAATCGACGTTGCTTACGAAAACTAGCATGTTTCAGATTTCTTACGAAAACGAGCACGCTTGATATCTGCCCGGATACTAGCATGTTTCGGCTTTTGCCACGAAAACTAGCACATTTCGATATTCGCCGCGAAAACTAGCATGTTTCGACTTTCACCGCGAAAACTAGCACGTTTCAGTATCACTGGAAGTGTTTCTCATTTTTTACTCCGCGTTTTTTGAACATCCATTTTTACTCCAAATTGACGAAATATTTATGCTCGTCATTTTATACTGTTTTATTTTTTGTTTTAATTTATTTCATACATATTTTACTGTTTGAATTTTGGTCTGCTAGGCTTATCTTAAGATGGCAAACAGCAAATGCCTCCTCATTTTGGAGTAAAAAAACCATGGTAAAAAAAATTAGAGAAAAGAAAATCGAAAACAATTGCAGTGTATCCAAAGTTAACAATGTCAGTTTTCTTCCCTCTTGTTACTTTGTCCAAGACCTGACATTTCTCGAGATATCTCAATCGATTGTTTTGAAGATTTTGTCAACTGTACTTCATACTTATACTGTACGTTATACTTTAGTCGTTGATCACTCCAAAATTGTGTTTTTTTTTAAATGAAATAAAAACACAATGAACGATTCTTCAGACTGTAAGTAGAATATACTTTTTATAAACAATAATTTTGTTCAATTCCATCGCTGACTCCGAAACTTGAAGTCATGAAAAATATCATTGATGAACAATTTTAGTTTTTGAGTGGTGGAATATTGCGTATCGTATTTGCGAATCGTATTTCCAATAAAGTTATTTTTTTTATAATAGAAAACGAATATAAATGTTCAAGGGTGTACGGGCGATACACCCTTAATGTTTATCATTTATTCCTTATAGTGCTCCCGAAAAAATTATTAAAACATTTGTGAAAGTTCGGAATCTTATTCGATTTAGTTCGGCAAATATACTACTTTTTCCAGTGCAAATTGAAATATGCTAGTTTTCGCGACGGAAGTCGAAACATGCCATTTTTCGCAGCCGAATCATGCTAGTTTTCGCGTCGAATATCGAAACGTGTTGATTTTCGTGGTGGAATTCGAAACGTGTTAGTTTTCGTAAGAAATTTGAATGGTGCTACTTTTCGTAAGCAGCGTCGAAATATACTTTACTCGAAAACAAAAATGTTTCACTTCAGAATGAAAGTAGTTGACTTGTTCATTTAAGTTTATCGTTTTAAGTCGCTAAGATCGAAAAAAACGTTTTTCACATGAGAAAAACTATTAACTAAAAAAAAAACAAAGTGAAATATTCATGTTCTTCCATGTTTTTAAAAAGTCCTATTCGAATGATTTATGCTAATGATCCATCGATCATTGAAATGAAAAAATCATCAACACTGATTTTATGACAAAATTATGAATAATCATGCCGAAAAAAATTACTACTTTTTTTCGAATAATTTAGAAAAATTATTACAAACCTTTATCATTTTTATAAATAATTGTGAATTGCTAATTTGTTGTAAATGATTTTTTTGATTACTTTAAATTCGTACCTAGCTCTGCCGGGGGAGAAAAAGAACGTGTTTCTCTTATCAATCGTGGGTAAACGCAGAACGACAGTGAATTGTGTTATTAGCCACGAGTACGAAGATCTCCGAGTTTATCAGTAGGCCTGTGTGTCTTGTGATAAAATTACTCATCGACCGAGCACTTACTGAGAAACATCAGAAATGTCTCCCTCTCTTTGCAGCACGACAAAGATTATTGCAACGATCGCGGACTTCATTGGTGCAAGTAAAACGCCTCGAAAAGAATGCAAACACGTCAGTGACGATCGAACATCAGACAACATCAGGCTCGGTGCCTGCTAAATAAATCTTGATGTGACAAATTTTCCGAATAACTAACGCTTCCGTGTCGTGAATTAAACGGGTTTTTATCACCAAGAGACAACGAAAGATCGAACACTGTCGAAAAAACGATTTACATCTGTGATATATTATTTTTATCACCGACCGAGGAAAACCAACGAGATAAAAAAAAATGTAAGAATACATTTGAATGAATTTCTTTAGTGATAAATTTTAATAAATTTTATAAATTATAAATAATAATAAGTTGAATTAATAAAAATTATAAGTATGTTCAAGTAATTATTAATTCTTAATAAAATTTATCCTAAATTTGAATATATTTGTTTGTTTATGTATTCAAATTTCGAATTAATATTCAGTTTATTTTTATTTTTTCAATTTCAATTACTCTTCCCAATTTATCAATGTCAAATTCGTCTTTTTTCTTTCTTTACTGCGGATTTATTTTCGGGGATCTCTGCCTCACGTGCCTCGTTTTATCATGATATAAAGTCTTATCAGCGCGAAAATATTTCAAGAATATATTTGGCATCGAGACACACTTGCCGCGTCTTGTGATATACTCTTGACCTTACAAATGGTTCGAAGAACCGTCCAACTCTAGAAAAGTGTATTGAGCGTTGAAAAAACGCAAGAAAGGATCGACCCATGAGCGTTGGGCATTTATATTTTTTACACGAATATTTTTACAAATATTATCAACGGCGCGATAAAAAGAACTTATTTTTAAATCACATATTTCTGTTATCGCGTTCGGTCGATAAAGAGGAGAAAAAAAAATTTTAACAATAGGGAGAGAGTGAATTATTGAAAGAAAAAAATACATCTGAACTGTTTGCACTATTAGATCACTCTCGGGGTTCAATGATCTTGTGTAAATTATGACGAATTTATAAATAGTTGCTTGCATTCCGAGTCTTTGGTGCGTGTAGACGAAAAATTTGTCACTTCGCGATAGCATTTACCATGAGAACGAAAATTCGCAATGAAACATTGGACTCAACGTGAACAAAAATTGAAATAGATAAAAATTTCATTCGTTAAACGATAGTCATTAATTAAATTTTAGATGATATTGCAAAAAATTGTTTGTAGATTGAAAATATTGTTTAAACGATAATAATTGATTGAATTACGAATTCCATTACTTTATGATTTAGGAAATCATTGCCAGCGACTTATGTCGAAGGTTTTCACGATTTGGAAGCGGTGAAAGCGATGGAATATCGAACATTGGGAAAGACTGGCTTGCACGTGAGCAAGTTATCTTTCGGCGGTGGACCTTTGGGCTGTCATTATGGGTGAACGAAAATAAACAAATAAAAAAATTATTCTATATTGCTCAATTAAATCTCACATAATCACACGATTCGCTCGAATGCAAATACAAATACAACGTTGATTATTATTTTTAAAATAATGATAAGAAAACATTTTTTTAACTTGTGCAACGACTCGGGAAAATCTTGAAACTTATATGCTTTTCAAATTCTCGATAAACCGACAGATCGTTCGACGAGGCTGAAGCAATTGAGACGATAAGACGTGCGATACGTCAAGGTATAAATTACATCGACACTGCTCCGTGGTATGGCCAAGGTCGGTCGGAAACGGTCATTGGCAAGGTATTATGAATATTTAACACGAGGATCGTGATTTAACATTGCTGAACATAAAAACAATTCAAAATTATCTTGTGACAAATTAATTAACAATATTTGTGAAAATAAACGTAATTGCAACTTCTTTTCGGCTATTTAAGAGGCCACAAGATCTAGAATCACCTTAAGAATAGTCGAAAATGACGATTGTTTTTCAAATGTATTTTAAAACGAATAAACTTATTGAACATAATTTTCCGGTACACGCAGAAGAAAAAAGTCAATAGATTTTTTTTCCCGTTGGTACGACCCTCCCAGTTTCACTGAAAATACAATGAATGCTTTTCGGAATGTTGCCATTTTTCTCGATTTCAAATAGTTCCAAAGCACTAGACTTTAATATTGTGTAGAACAATCGATTTTTTTCATTCTCACGGTGGTTCAATCCCTTAAGAATAATTTGGAATATCTACTCTGCCAAAATTATAATTTTGACATAGATAAATTATTTTCTATGAGCCATTAATTGTTGATTTTAATTTGCAGAATATTCAAACTTGACGCTCATTTATTTCTTGCGTTCTTTTTTTGTACATTTCAGGCACTCGAGGGAATTCCACGAGAAGCTTACTACATTGCGACAAAAGTTGGAAGATACGAGCTCGATTTCGACAATATGTTCGATTTTAGCGTCGAAAAGACACGAAAGAGCTTGAAAAAGAGTCTCGAGCTATTGCAACTCGACTACGTGGATATTTTACAAGTGAAAATGACTTATCAGTCGAAAAACTATCTATCTCTTCCAAGTAAGATTAATGACTAATTTTCTTCTTTCTATTTTTTTTTTTTAAGGTTCACGATATCGAGTTTGCACCTTCTCTCGATATTATCGTAACTCAGACACTGCCGGAATTGTCGAAACAAGTGAGAGACGGAAAAGCAAAATTTATCGGTATCACCGGTTATCCCGTATCGATATTGAAAGAATGTATTGAGAAGAGCAATATCACGATCAGTTGCGTACTAACGTACTCGAGATACACCCTCGTCGACGAGACTCTTGTCGATTACTTGGAATTTTTCAAAGTATGGATTTTTACACGGAGAAGAATCGAATTATCAGGACTCAAATTAATGTCATTTGATCGGAAGAAAAACATACGTTTTTTTATCGAAAAAAAGAAAATATATTTAATTAAGATCTTTTGAAAATCAAGTAAATTTTTTTTTCCTCGATCGAATAATTTATGATGAATTATTTCAGGGAAACAATATTGGAATTATCAACGCTGCTGGACCTTGCATGGGTCTTTTGACAAACGATGAACCGCCCGAATGGCATCCGGCATCGGATGAATTACAAGCAGAGTGTACCAAAGCCAGGCAGTGCTGCAAGGTCCTCTTTTTGTTCGTGCAATTTTTTCTCGAATAATTAAGATCCGTTGCTATTTAGTTTTTTCTTTTATCGTTCAGGATCACGATCAAAATTTGGCAAGATTAGCGGTGTGGCATTCTATGCAATGCGAGGATGTATCGACTAATTTAGTGGGAATGCAGAATTTCCGAGATTTAACGACGAATCTCGATGTTATGAGAAAAGGAATAAGCGACAGTGAGAAAAAGATCATTCGTGATCTTCAAGAGAAGTAAGTTTAAACAATAGACGAGATCGTTGAATTTTTTTTCGTTTTTATCCACCGCGAATCATAAATCATTTATATTTCATAATATACATTTTCCACTATTAACTTTCGGTAACAATCATTTGATTCGCAACGCTTGAAAAAGAAGGTCATTATTGGGAATTTCTTTGTACGAACATCTATTGAGTCAAGTATTCTTCTATTTTTCGGACAGTTCCCGCTATCGAAGACTCTTAAACTGTCTTCTTTGACATGTGCAACGATTTAACCCATTCCCGTACGTAAAGCAACCGATTTCGACCCACTGATCAACCGAACAAAAAGGCGCGGCAACGTGGCAACGACTCAATTAATGTTTTGTTTCTTTTCTTTCTAAATCTCGTACAGGGTGAGTCTCGCGTTAGTGCATGAAAATGGGTTACTTTAATAGTGGAAAAAAATAGACGATTAGTTTCTGGGATCTACATCGCGTCGTTAAAATTTGAATATACAATACGAACGTGTACTAGAAGAATATTACGAGTTTTCATTTATCAATCTGACTGCATAATTGTTTGTATAAATTTATCTTATTGTAGATACTTTTCAAAAGTGAAAAATACTCATTGGGAAGGTCGAGAGATCGAAGTCTATCGAAAAGCCACGAATCAACGACTATAAAAAGTTATATGTACATATATATTTTTTTTTTTTCGTATAATTTTACAGTTAGCTATATTGTTGTTGTTATAATCAGACCATTTATCATTAAATAGAATAGAAAATCACAAATTTTCGATAACAAAGAGTATCGTATTATGTTATAAAAAAAATAAATCTAATGTTTATTACTTTGTTTATTAATTAATACTGAAGGCCTCGGTTCATTTTTTTTTCACTGGGATATAAATATTTACTAGGAAGTTCGTATACTATGAGGTATTAAAGAATGATATATCATACTCCGTATTATGGATCTACTCTGATATCGTACTGGTAGACTTTCAACAACCTTATAAGGAGGTATAAAAAAATGATTCAACTTCTTACGAATATCAATGGAATTCAATGAGTTTATGAAATTGAGCTCGTTAATAGATATTATTCCAATTAAAAACAATTAAGAATAAATTTACAACAAAGTAGTTATGAATAATTATAGTGAAAATGTAGCAATTTGTAAATTATTTTTTCTTGTATGAAATTTGAATTTTAAACGATTTTTCCATTCAAACAGTAGACACCTACGATTACGTTTGTTAAAGATCGTACCTTCCTCCGAGAAAACTTTTTGTTTATCAATTGAGCCTAAACGCCTCGATCGGCCTTTCGCAATAATCATTGCCGGGTTTTATCTGATATATCAATTCGTACATGAGTACAGTGACGACAGGACCGATTATCGATTTGTTATACATTTGCTTGAGCTCAAAGCCTTTCTTGAGACACAACTCGCGTCCACCCTCTGTGTACTCGGAGGCAACGATATTGGTGCAACTGTAACCCTCGTCCATAGCAAATTGTACCGCGACATTCAGGAGAAATGAGGCAATGCCTTTTCTTCTGTAACGCTCATGAACGCAGAGTCTCTTGATCCATGCTCCTTTGTCGACTCTGTGACTCTTTGAGAGTGCGATCGAGCCTACCACTCTCTTTGACTGCGAGGATACGTCCACATTGGATTCGCGAAATTGCTTCTCCGTCATGAGGGTATAGTTTGCCTCTTTAGGATCTCTGATCATCATATAAGGCTCAAAAGCTTCCGCGACCCAGAAGCACGAGAAAGCATTGGCCATGTATATCCTGACGAAATTATGAAAAGAAAAAACCCATAACATTTTGGAATCTCCGTTATGATTTAATCATCTCGGAGGAGATTTAGCTATTTATTTTTGATTTCTTCATTGAGGACAGTCAAAAGTGTGAACGACGTACCTGGGAATGTTGCTTATTTCTTGACTAATCTCCATGGATTTGGCAACGAAGGATAGATACGTAGTAACGTAAGTTATGATAATAACTATCGGTATGACCAGGAGACAAACAGTAAACGGCATACCGAAGAAAATGAACATTATAGCAGCTCCGAGTATCATAAATTGAAATGTAACTTCTTTGAAGATATTTGCGAAAAACGCCGGATTCACGGACGACATAACGCCTTCCTTGATCATCTCCCGACAACCTATCTCGTCGCCGGCCCTATAGCCTCGTACCACGATTATGTGACTCATTTATTAACTTATGTTTATCTCATTTGTTAAAAATTAAAAGAACCAAAACGTCGAAAAAATCTTCCTACATCTACATAACTCGTGTAGGTTATGCGTTTTACGTAATTGAATTGTCGGCGAGTTTTATATGTCACCAGCTGTGATTCCGAATAGGAATTCATGGATTTCGATCGATAAGGTTGGATAAAACTTTTTTGCTCCGCGAGCTAACAAAGTTGTTCGATGCTTCAAGTTCTTTCGTTCGTCGCGTGTTGGCCCGAGGTGGGGACGCCAAAAATTTCGTTTGAACGTAATCGCGTAATTGTATTTTTTGTATTAATTCAACAACCAGCATCTCCACAGGCAGCTTTAGATGTCGAAAAAATGAAAAACGACTCACCATTAAGTACTTTGATGGAATCTTGGCGGGCTATGGAGATCGCGTACATTCTGGTAGTAAAAGTGATACGACCGGCGCCACCTTGAACAAGGGCCATTCTCGTCGGAAACGGGGACGATTTTCGTCACGACTCGTACACCACATGGCGTCACCTAGGCGGTGGAAAAATAAATTACAACGATAAAGAAATTGACACTTCGTCACCCACGCGCGTACTTTTCTCGCCATTTTGAAAAAAAAACTCAAGAGCTTGACGAGATCGACTAGTGAACAATCGCCAAAATGTTTTTTTTTCACTCCATCCGTAAACCGTATCGGGATCAATGTATTCATAGAAAACAATTGAAACGCGGGTAGAAAATATGCGCAATAATAAGTTGTTTCCATTTCGTCCGACCCTTTTTGATCGAGTGTATTTTCGAGGAGAAATGTCCAAAACATAAGATAAAGTATACAACGTGTATGTGCGTGATAAAAAAACTTGATTACACGGTGTGACTATAGTAGCGATTCAATGATTTCGATGATGAACGATCCCAGAAACGTTACTAACGACGAAGAGAGAAATGTTATTTGTTGTACCTTCACACTTGCCCGTGTCACTGTGCCTGTTGCCCGCTGCCGTTGTGCGTTCAAAACTTCAAGAATGGCAGTTAGTCACGGCAGAGGGCGTTACTACGTAAGCAAGTAACAGCGCCTCTTTCGTCACGCGGTGATGTAAGCTACTAAAATCATCGGTTCCCGTATATTCAAGATTATGTGGAATCACTTATCACAATCCATTCATGTATAATTCACCACAATACAAGTACCAAATCTTTTTATGTGAATTCCATATTACTACACTTCTAAATCTAAAATCTTCAATTTCTCAATTTACGACAATTCTTTATTTTACCAATAAATAACAATCCAAAAATTGATTCATATACAAAGAAAATTGTGGGTTTATGGAACATCAGAGATTGAATTTACGATTAATCAACGATATCCGAATATTTTGTTAATAAACATTTTATTATTGATGGACAAATTTGACAAATACAGCCTGTCGGATTTATCAAAAGTTGACGATTAACAAAAACTGACACTAAATCGTTGAAAAAAGATTCTACACAAACTTTTTTTTAAATTGCTGCAATAACATTTTTATAGTATATTATATGATTGTTTAGATTCAATTATCTTAGCATTAGAAGAATGGTAGATTTTGTTCAGATTTCTATTTTATTGTGGTGAACTAAACTGCTTGTTGAATACAATTTTTTTAAATCTAAAACTCCCAACCACATGTTCCCTTCATAAAATATTTCTTAAAAAAAAAAAAAAAGAAAAGATTTCACATCAACTTCAGTTTTGGTCCATTAATCTGATCCGTTATTACTGTACTGTATTACAAGGTATATACAACATTCGAATTGCTTTAGTCATCTATCAAGACTCTCAAGCAATTATCGGGTAGTAGGGGTAGAGAATACAATGCAAACTTACAACAACAACAAAAAATATTTCTATTGCAAGTTTCGAATAATCGCTAAGTACATGATCAACAAAATATACATGATACGTAACAAACCTAATATTCTTAACAATTGCGATATGCTATACGTATTGTGTGACAATATGTAGCCTAGATTCGTACAACGCGGATAAAGTATCGTCATCTACACCTGAATATTATACAAATGGATCGATACGATCGGTGGATACAAACGAATCCCAATATACGCGTGTCAACGTATCCAGAGATGAAATTATTGAAAATAAAAATAAATATATATATATCGAGAATTGTCGAATACGACTCGCGGCAGGATTACCAGTATCATCGTTTCAACTGTCCGTAACTTAGGGTCTTCAAATTGTCATAAAAATAGTTTCTATGCTAAAGGAATTTTTATTCTCACTGATGCGATCGCGTCTTTTTTCCTCTTTCTTTCGATCACTCGTCTATTATCGCCGGGTCGTTTTACGTCATCGATACCTCGACAGATGCTCAATAATATACATTATTTTAAAAAAAACCTCTCAGGTACATGTACGCCGAAGAATGGTAGAAAAAAAACAATATTTTGTTTGTTTTTTTTTTCGTTTTTTGTTCTCTTTCCTCCATCCAACCGAATAATATTCCCAAACTTTTTTTTCATCTCATAATACTGAGAGACGATGGGGTACAGCAAAAAAAAATTGTCTCTTCGACGTGTGGCAAATTGTTTCGGAGAGAGCAATCTTTGTGCAACCTTTGACTCCATTAGCCCCGAGAGGTCAATGATGATGACCCGTGGTTAGAAGAGCCGGTACAATTGCACCTATTACCAGAGCCACTATCTCTTTGAACTTGAGACCGGAATTCACTGTTGGAACGTTGTCCCCCGTTGGTAAATGCGAATAGGAATTATTGGAACGTGCCATGAGCTCCGGCAATACGTGAACCGTCGCTACGTAGAGAAACGTACCAGCGCTGAAAAGCATAGCTATACCGGTAGCGTTCACGTTACTGAGCGTCTCCTTTCCCTCCTGCAATAGGTGGAACGGAAAAAAAACGAACGATGAAATTTCAATCGCACTTATCCGAGCGTAAAATCATTAGTGAAATCGCGAACGAAGCCGAGCACGGCGAAACGTTTGAGAGAGCGTACTTTTCCGATTCCGAAGTACGTGAGAAGTGCCAGGCAAGGAGCCGACAGAGAAAATACTAGCAAATGTCTAGCTATCCTTTTCCTGTCGACACCCTCGTGAAGCAGGAAAGAGACCAATCCGAATGCTGCAGGAGCCTACGAAAAAAAAGCAAGAATTTAAAATAAAAAGATTATAAATCTTTTTCACACTTTTTTAAAAAAAGAAGTGTGATATTATTCAATGGACGCATTTTTTTTATGAATTAGTTGGAGATTTTCAATTCTTCATTGGTGAAAAATTAGGAAATCCTGTTGTTATAAAATTGGTCAGCCATTCTTCTCTTGGAAAACATATCCAAAAGTCTTTCTTGCAATATTGCAATTTTCATTAGATCTACCTTTTAGATGAAATTGCACATAATAATCAAGAAGCGCTATCATTACTCTGAAAAACTATTCAAAAGGATTTCATTAACAAAATAATTATAAATAGTTATTGTGCGAACATAACATTTTACAGTTTATCAACCAATTGAGAGCAATTTGGAATAATTGTTGTTATTTATTCCGCTAGAAAAGCAGCTCAAATCATTTGCTATTTTATCGGTGGCTGTTCATTTATCAATAATCAAGTTTATTATTTAATAATGAATAATCATAGTAGAATCCACCTGTTGGGTACAAATTTGAAATTTTCTTGCTCACTTTGTGCAGCATTATAGCCAAAAAAACGATAGCTTCGACGTCGGGCTGCGAAGTAGTAGCAGCTGCTCCCAGAGCAACTCCGTCCGCAGCTGCATGAACTACCAAGCCCAGAGTGGCAGTGACGCTTTTTTCCTTTCCCCCGCTCCTCCTCGTCGAGCACTGATCCACCAGGAGCATAAAGATAAATCCCAATACCAAACTTATGCCAATAACAGCGTGAGGATCGTCTGAAAATGAAAAGACCTCGTGATATTGACAATGAATTAACTAAAAAAGAAGAAAAAACCTACGAGCACTGTTTGGAAACTCACTGTGCGCAGTGCCTGACTGTTCGCTCGTAACTCCGCTGAACAGAGCTCTAATACCCTCTGGAATTATCACAGCAAGAGCAGTTCCAACCAGAAGTCCGGCACCCAACACCGAGACCAATTGCAACTTGTCCTGAGATTAAAAAGAGAAATTGAAAAAACAATCGACATCGGGAAACATTGAAAATCAAAGTTGACCGTACGGAATGGAAAAAAACTCACCTCGGACAAGTTCATAACAAGCGGCAGATATCCGGCGAGATAAGAACCCACCAACATAACCACCGCTAGCATCCACAGTACCGCAGACTCTTCCATATTTATAATGCAACTTTAAAACGTTGCCACGCGTTTAAAAATGAGATTAGAAAGTTCGTTAGGGCAGTGTTACGAAAAAAAAAGAAAGAAGTATCGTAAAGGATTTCATCAAGCTCGTTAATCGCAACGACACAATCGATCGTGCGAATATATATTTCAGCGTTTTAATACTTCACCACATTCTGATTTAATTATTTACTTTTTGGCTCGTTAGATTTTAAACTTCTAATACTTGTATTTTCAGAGGATAATTTCAGCCTACGTCAACATTTTCGCGGTGAATGTGGAACACACACCGCTCGGGGGGACATTACTCCGGGAGGGAGTTATCTGACACTTGTCAGCTGAAACATGTTTAGTTCGTCGGGACGCCACGCGAGAGTATATTTTTTATTGTTTTTTTTTCTTTTCACTGAAATACCGACTCAGTTGCCATAAGTGCGAGAGAGAGACAGCTGAACTTGTCTTTATCCCAAAAAACGGTTGACTTTTAGGACAAACGATGATAAGTGTATTGCTCAAGTCGTTAAACAAAATTCAATCGGTGACTTCGGTTCAAAAATCGATCTGTCTAGATCGGTAACAGCTATAATCCTTTTTTTATCCATTGGTAGTTTGAAACATTTTTTTCACGCTTTGGGCATCAAGCCTGCAGCTTGTAAGAATTTTCTCCAACAATCTCAAGTAATCGCTGAAAAGAAAAGAATATTTTTCATAAGATGGGAAGAATTTTAGAAAATAATGAGGTAAACACGCGAAATATAGAACATTTGTATTTACGTTTTCTTTTGCCATCTCTTCTCATATAAATCGACAGACTTAAGTATATACCATTGAGTTTGACAGTACTGTGATATTATATATAAGAAAAAAAAAAAGTTCATTTACGTCTTTTTTTTTCCCTCTTTCATCACCAATGATAAAATGAAAAAATCGCTCTTCTCTCATTCCCTTCGAAGTTCTTCGAGATGTACAGGGATTTGCGAATGTGCAGACTCGCATACACACTCTTCACACGCATTTTAACTCATAAAATGTTTTTTTTGTCTTGTCCATTCGTATTCATATATATATATTTTTTTTCGTTCGAAGACTCTTTATCGTCAATGCTAATAGAAAGTCGTAAATGCGCAATCGTACTTCCTCTATTAGCATGCGATTTCGAGGAGGGAAGGGCGCAGATAAAAATTTTTTTTTCGCTCAAATGTACATATGCTCACTATTAATATAATAGGCCGTGAAAAAATGTTCATCGGTTTCATCGGTGAAAAGCTCTCATTCAATCGCTCCGTGTGTTGCGCTTATACGATAGCTCTGTTTTTTGTTTTTCTTCTTTAATTAATCCTGTGTCCGCTGTGTAGAATAAACAATCTTATAACAAGGATTCTCGTCTCTCTCTCTCTCTCTCTCACTCTTTCTCGTATGGGCATTAAGGCTATTTGATCCTCCGTCTTTTCGTGAATTATTTTCTTCTTTGTATCTTTTATAGTCTTTTACAGTAACGCGCAATTAACCAGCATTGAGTCATTTCCAAAAAGCCCTTTCGTAGTACATTGTGTCTCCGTGCGTAAAAAAAAAAACAACAAACATTCACTTGACCATTACAATCGTTCGCGGGATCGACTGACCCGAATTTTTTTTTATAAGGGACATTGTCAGGCTCGTGGTATAGTGATTAAATCATAGGAGACGCACCCTGAACATATTAGATAGACTGAAGATGTTTCGCGGTCCAACGATTAAACTGGTATATGATATTTAAATGGCAAAAGTCTCCCCGCTCTCTTCGTGTGCTTGTGCAACATTGCAGCTCATTTTTGTTTGTTTTGTTTTCACATTTTTTTCTTCCGTCGAGTACACGTCGTTGTGCTATGAAATTGAAAAATTGCTAAGAGACGACGAGTATCTCTGTCTGATAAGAAACACACAATCGATTCTGCGTTCGAAGTTTTTTTTTTTCAATATTAAAATTCAAATAGTTCCACATAGTATAACAATTCATTGTATTATTACAATAATTCAATCACCGTTTTTTTTCCGCTCTCCCATTCTTCCGTTGCGATTTTGGCGATATATATATTTTTTTAGAAAACACTTCGGCGCTACGGACATTCGCGAAACGTGAGAATTACAATTTGAAAAAACGGCAAAATCGACGATTACACGAAAGAGTTTAAGTTAAAGCGCCAAGTGTTAAAAATTTCATAGAGAAAAAAAATTGCCATTGCTATTTTCACTGTTTATTCTCGTCCAAATGTTTCTTGTTTTTTCTACGTTTCTTTTTTTTCCAAAATATACTGTATACAATATTTAACTTTACTTATAGATATATACAGTCATGTTTTGACGAGCACGCACTAGTTTACGTCAGTTTTTTCAACGTAAAATTGAGCAGTGCGCGGCAGTCTACCACTTATGTCTCGTCTTTTAAAGATCTGCACCATTTTTTTTTCCAAGTGTAATAGTGATCGTCCCGTTATTTTACCAGTCGTTCAGTGCATGACCAGTGTTTTAAGATTGGTACCGACTGTTTTTGTTTTATCCCTCTCTCTCCCTCGCTCGCTCTCTCTCTCTCTCTCTCACTCACTGATTTTTCGAATTACGTTATTGATGTTGTTTTCCGTTTATGCACGGAGGTACTTATCGGTCAATTGACACGAAATTCTTCACGAGAAAACTAAATTCACGTTTTTGTTATCTTTCTTTTAGCTCTCACCTTCATTTACTATCTCGTTTACCACGCGCAACTTCGCTTTGTAAATATGTACAGTTTTGTTTTTGTGGATTAATAATAATTAATGGTTACGATACTTAATATTGGGCTCATTAAAGGACGATGGAGATCGGTTGGGTGGGTTCAAGGGGGCTAATCCGCGTAGACGATAAACTGCTGATTGTCGACATCGGCAACCTCCACTTGTACGAATTGAGGCTGTTGTAGTTGAATTTGTGAAACTTGTCTTCCAATTGCATTGCGCGATCTGTAAGTGTGGTTAATAAGAAATAGAAAAGAATCATCAGTAATGTATCGTAGAACGATTATGATTTTAAAATTTCGTATTTGTTGTTACGTAATATATATGTATATGTTTTTTTTTCTTACTTTGCCTTTGCGTGCGTTAATATGTGAGATTTTAAGTTTGTCGATTGTGCAAATTTTTTGCTACAACCGTCGAACGGACACACATAAGGCCTGTCCCCGGTGTGAATTCTCACGTGAGTTCTTAGATTAAAATCGAGGCTAAATCTCTTCCCGCAACCCTCGAAGGTACACTGAAATGGCTTTTCACCGGTGTGAACGAGCTGATGCCTCTTTAATTTCGAACTCTCGACAAAGGCCTTCCCGCATTCGGCGCAAACGTGCACCCGAGGTCCATGAGTGTGAAGGTGTTTGCGCATCGCGCTGTTGTCACGAAACATCTTCGTGCAACCTTTGTGGGGACACGCTATTGTACGCTCGACACCGTCCATAACCGGTGGCTTTCGAACCTTTAACTTGTGACCGGGTCTCGCAAATTCGGCGAGTTGCTTGGGATCCGAGAGATCGAGGCCTGGCATTCCGTCGGACACCGAGCTACCGGAGTGATTGAATTTCGCCGATGTTTTACCGGTCATGTATTCCGTGTAGTCGGGATCGGGTTCTGGATTTGAACCCTCATCTGCAAATAAATTTTTAAATGTTTATTTACAATTTTTACTTTGCTACAATTTAATTACAAAATTAGCATCAATATTCTTTTTTTATTGATCACAAAAACTCGTCTATGAGCGTGTAGCATACCCATAATATTTTATGTTCTCACAGAAGAAGTTTTGGAAACGTTAGAACAGAATTAAGGAGCAATGTATAAATTTCATTTGCAGGCCCCCGAGGTTTTTTTTAATTAACAAAAGAAAAATCTCAAACTCTAAACCCTCTATCGAATCTCACACGATTTTTCAACAAATATCGTTACTTCAATTTCTATAGAAAGTTTAAACTTATTAGCTCAAACCTCTCTTCAGTTACAACTGTTCATAGATTTTTCGAAAAATAAAAAATCTGTCGATTCTCGCCAAATTCAATATCAAACATTCTTGAAAGTTCGTTCGTATATAAACTTCTAGCGAGATTTGTTTAGAACTTTTAGAAATTGAAGCGTTTAAACATTTTCCAAATAATGCAAAATTCCATAAACAAAAATCATGCGATTTACGATATCCCACAAGATTTTTCTTCCCGCAGTTTACGCTACATTCGCACAAGTGCAACTTCCTTTTCATACCTTTTCAACATAAAAAAAAAAACAATTCAAATTTCGTGCCAATCCAGATGGCGCAGTGGACACTGCGAGGGCTTGAGGGGGGGGAGGCCTCTGATCGCATAGCATTGTGGGTAAATGGCTGGCGTTAGCGAATAAAGGCGCTTGCACATGACAACGTTGACGGAGATACGGAACGACACGTAAAGGCCATCCAGTCACACACACAGTGTCGACCAACCGGGCAACACTTCTCGATCGGCGTTTCGTCTCCGCTACGTCATCCCCGCGCCAGCGACAGAAAAAAACGAAAAGAACCGCGCTAGTGTGGAGGCTCGCGTGGGGATAAACGTGACCGGAATGCTGGAACGATCGAGAAGTGTCGCGTCGTTGGTCGAGGCTGTGTTGGAATGAGCGGACGGCCTATACGGTCGTCTCCGACTCCGTCAACGCTGTTTCGTGTGCCGGCACCTTAACGTTTTGGGGTCCGTTCACAGCGAAGAACCCTGCCACTCTTTCTCATATTCAACCACATTTCCATCATATGCAATATGCGGAATGACCGTAGCGCAAGATTCAATCTCGCGACTATTAGAAGAGAAGAAAAATGAGAGAACATCGAGCAAAATGGTCCCGTTTTGCACGTTAAACGACGGCCAGGGAGGTGGAAGGGAAGCGAGGGCACTGCGTTGAACGCCTTTGTTCGTTCCGCCATGTAAGCAACATCCGCCATGATTATAAAATGTCGTCTCTGCTCGATCCTCGCATAAGAAGCCATTTTCAAAATATGGCTGCCCCCGTCACTGACATCATAATGGCCGTTCGCTCTCGATCAAAACAAACAACACGGTGCGCTGTCAATCGAGATTAACCGGCGTTTAATAAACGTGCGGCAATTAAAATGGTTTTCTAGGAGCCACGTGTTTAGCGCATAGTTATTGATCAATAAGAGCGCGCGGCCGGAAGTGCGTGCTCTCGTTTGTTTCTCGGGCCAGTGTGCGTGTGTGCCTCGGTTATACGTACGAAAATCTCACATTCTCGTTCAACGATAGACGGGAGGCATTGAAAGACGAGGGTGAACGAGAACGATGAAGGAATAATGTACAGACGAACGAGATAACGGGAGTACAGAGTTATTATTACTTGTTTCTCGAGGAAAGAGAGAGAGAGAGATTGAGCGAGAACGATAGACAGAGATAGATAGCGAAATAGAGAAATGGAATAACGCGTTGCAACGAAAATATCGTAAACTCACCGTCGTCGGTACCCGAAGCCCACATAGTCACGGAAAATTCTCCCTCGAGGGTCTTTATCTGCACTTGCTTTTGTTCCCACTTTCTAGCTTTAGTCTCGGAGCCCATATCACCGAATATCGTATGATCGGGCGTGCGAAATCTCGAATTGCCACCTTTACGCGCTTTCTTCGTCGTTTTTCTCGACGGCCCGGGACTCGATTCGACATAAATATCGTTGTCCGGCACGGGTATCTGATCATAAACGCTCAACGGATCACCGCCAACAATTTCCTCCTGCGTCTGCAGTATGATTTCCTCGCGTCCTGGCTCTGGGAGTGGTTGTAACGTTATCATCGGTTGTCCGTCGTCGACGTCGATCGTCGTTTCTACCGTTTCGCACGGTATGTCGACCGGAATACTCTCGATCTCGACCTCCTGAATGTCCGGTTGGATCTCAACTTCGGTTATTATGTCCGAGGACGCCATATTAATATCCCCTGACGCCATGTTAAACTAATCCAAAATGGCTGGCAGAGGCCACAAACCCAAAGCACTGTCGCGCGACTACGCGGACTTCGGAAACTCCCGAGCAAAACTCCCGAACGTGTCACGTGACGAGTACACGAGAGACTCCCCCTCCCCGTTTTATCTCGCGACTTTTCTCGTATTCACACTGTATAACGTACACAGTTGAGTACGTACACACCACGAAAAATCATTCTTCCCCTACCCACTCTTTGTAATCTCTTGTGGCGACACCTCGGATGAAAATATAGAATTTTCTTCGTTTTAACTCTGCCGATAAGACCGGGCGTTTTTATCGACGAGGTGTATTCTTATCTACCACCAGAATGATAATTATGTTTTTTCAAAAGATATTCGTATGCTTCGGGATTGTTTTTTTCTTCAACTGTGAAACGTAAACATAACACAACATAAATTAGAACACTCTTTTTTCCTTGCCTCGTCGTTGTACACAATGACTTTTTCCTTATCGGCGGAGTATTTTTGTTTTTCAAATACAACAGAAACAGGCAGTGATCCGATGAATCGGAAGTGCGTTTTTAGCTATCCAAACTGATCGAAACGTAAACACAACACATTGGAGCGCTCTTTATTCAATTGTGACAATAGTAGGCATATGCGGTCGTAATGCATCTACAGCAAAGTGAATTTGTCATTTTACACAATAAATCGTTTTATCACGAACAATCGAGATAACTGAGTCCATTTCTTTTGGATATAAACATGGATGAATGCTCAGAAATGATGAAATCCTATCCCGGGATCGTACTCACTTCCGAGAATCCCGTAACGTGGGAGGGATTTCTCATTATTGATACGAATTTAGGCTCAGCAATAGATATCAAACTTACTGTGCCTCGCTATCCTAAATTGACCGACGCGAGTCTGCTCTTTGGACAGAGTATATCGCTACTTCACGGCACTGGTTTCTCTGAGAAAATTTTCAGAGTTCTGGAGAAAGCCAGTACCGTGTCTTCGCTACTCTTGCAATTGAAACGAATTCTGGTAAGAATATTGAAATACTAGGAGAAACGATTATCGAGTATCTCTTGGGTGCTGTAGCAATAACCGATCGAGTGCATTTTCATTCTCTCAGACCAACCTCATGAAGGAAAAATTTGGTGATTACAACAGAGATATAACAAACTTACAAGGAGACATTTTGGAAGATCTCAGAGCTGCGCTTCAAATGGACTCCGTAAGTCAATTTTGCAGAAGAGAACATCTGCATGGTTTTCATTGAAAAAGTCTATTGAACTTTCAAATGTTTGTTTTCTTTCTTTTCAGCCTGTTAAAATATCCGCCAGTAATGGCTTGAAGACTGTCAAATTGTCCCTCGAAGACGTCACTGTGACAATGCGAAAAGACATCGCAGAAAAATCATGGAAAGTCATCTCGTCGGATTTGCCAGAATTGGCATGGCTGGAGCCTTTTGAATTGAACATAAATTATCTCAGCTGCGCAATGACAAAGTTAAATGAACAGGTGACAATGCTAAAGGACGCTTGGGACCAGCTCCACGAAATCGACAAGTCAGTAAAAATTATTTTGACAATTATAAAAAACTTTATGAAAGCAAATTCTAATGAAACTTTTATGCTTTTGTTTATCCAGCACTTGCTGGGTCGTAGATCCACCGCTACCAAAGCCTTATCATCTCTATAGAAGAATAAATTTGACATCTTCGTTGTCGGCGCTTATTACCATCGATCCCACGAACGTCGGTGATCTACCGGACATAAAATTGCTCGGTAGCGCCAGCGAAGTTGCAAAATACAGAAATATAATGAACAGCAATCTTCTGGTAAGGGAATGCGGTAGCTTCAAGGTGCTCAGCATTCGCCTACAAAAATTAGATTAGGATACAAATTTTAGTACATCACAGTAAAATAAATTGCATTATCTTTGGACTATTTGGGACATTTCGAAAATTCTCGCGTAAATATCTCGAAATTTTTTTTCTTCTTTTCGCGAAAACAGAGCTAGAACGCTATAAGCCTCTGAACAATAATGATGTAATTGCTGATCTTTTTAAAACGCATACACTTTTGTTTGAACCCGTTGCATATTTTTTATTCTAATATATTGAAAAATTACAGAAATGGGATCCGGAAAGTTCGATATCGGACAATCTTAGTATACTTCTGGCCATCGACGAATTACCTCAACCACCGGAGAAGGAACGTACACATGACAAAAACGTTATAGTCGAGGACGACGAGTGTTGCATATGTTTTGCAATGGAGCTTGACGATCGTACACCGGCTCAATTACCCATAGAAATATGTAACAATGAAAAGTGCAGGAAACACTTTCACACGTTTTGTTTGGCGCAGGTACATAAATTCTCATTTAAACATTTACAAGTGTCATTCTCGTTCCATAAGCCGTGATCTTAAATATCAATCTATTTCAGTGGCTTCAAGGAAACGCTGTCAATCAGGAATCATTCGGTCGAATTCACGGAACTTGTCCCAATTGCAGCGAGAATATATCGTGCTCTCTACATTAACAAGCAACTGAGATTAGGATATTAACGATAACGGTGCGCGGTGAGCTAACGTTGATTAAATTTCAAATATTTTTTACACTGAATATTTACAGTACGTTATATACGTTGTTTTTGTTCTCTCTACAATCACGAAAACATTTACGTCAACTGAAAACATGATAATTGAGAAAACCGCGATCCTTGGTCCAACTTTTCACAGATTCGTTGAATTCTCGAGTTCCACATATTAGAACCAGCGTCTTTTCCGACGAACGATTGTCGAGTATTTGACAAAACGTATTTTTATTCAATCGATCTCGTTGAATTTCCGTACCGCTCGGAAAATATTCGTCGCACGTGGAACTCGATATTTGTAATGTACATTTGACGTTCCAATAATCCGACAATTGCCTCAATTCATTTTTTAGAGGAATCCGAGCAATTGTACGAAATCCAGCTACGAGATGAATTCTCGTTTCGTCGCTCTCGTCATCGACTATCGCTCTGACTATAGGATAGATCGCGGCAATACCCGAGCCAATGCAAAAAGCAACGATCTCTCTGAAACTAAAAATAAAAATAGAAGTTTGTAAGAAATACTTTTAATTTTTATTTTTTATTTTTCATAAATTGTGCCACACCTATTTCTTTTATACTCGAAATCCCCGTATGGTCCTCGAACTTGAATTTCATCGGCAATCTTAAGTTTGCTCTTCAAATCACTCGAGAACATACCGTTCGGATAAACTTTGATCAGGAGCTCTAAGCTATCACTCGTCCAAGCAATGGGGGTGTACGGCCTTGATTTTTTATTATTCATAGACAAAATAACGTGTTGGCCAGGATGCAAAACTACCCGAGAATCACCATCAATTTGGTCTTAAAATGAAAATAAATTTATGCACCAAAAATGCATTGTTTTCATAGATAAATCATGTGCATTGTTCAAAATAGACACTTACTACTGCAATCGAGCCGAATTTTTACAAATTCTTGGCCAATTTCCACGATATCATTTACGACAAATATTTTATACGATACAGGGCTCAAAAAGTTATTTTCTCGAATTCCCTTGATCCCTTGGAGTTTCCTCTTTTTCCATTGTTCCAGCAATTTTTTGTGTACATCAAATACACATGGATTGCAGGAATTACCGCAGCAATCGTCGTTAGTAGGAGTGGTGGGGCGACTACTGTCCTCGTTGGAACTTGTATCATTTTCATGCTCGCTCATATTATGTGGAGGAATCTGTAAATTTTTTAAATTGCATAAGATAATCCTCACACTATATCTACTTTTCTGTGACCTCTATCTTCAACCTTCAAAAGTCTGAGACAAAACAATCGTTAACATTTATTTAGCGATCCTGACAGCTCTAGGCATCTAATCATGCAGGGACCATATCTTTTCTTCGAGCACCATTGGGAAATAAACTATAGATCGAATTTAGGAAGTGGTTAGTTTTTATTGGGAAGTTTTTTTTACCAACAAATTAGTTGAGCCGAAAGCCAACGACCCGGAAGACAAGATAAGCATATACATTAGGGCGATTTTTTATTCGACTATTTTTTTTTTTCAGTCCCCACCCGAAATTTTGTTGGATATGTCGAAAAAGAAATTCCCTGAAAGTTACAGCCCTTAATATTAATTCTAAGTATTTTCCCAAAGCGTGAGAAGATTTTCCACCTAAAATACACGTAAATCGATTTTTTTTTATTTTTTTTTTAATTCCTACAACTCAGACGCATTTTATGCTATCAGATTGTTCTTTGTTTCGATTTACTCAGAATAAAACAATCTAGAAAAGTGCCTTTTGCAGTGAAAGTGTAAATTATACTGGTGAGTTGTTACGGCTCACTGAAGTTGATTCCTACCCAAAATTCTCGTTTTTTTGCTGTTATCACCGAAACAATCAACTTTACGAAAAAAATGTAAACGAAAAATTTGTTGGAAATTTAATTTCCTACAAAAAAGGTCCTATCGACCCAATTGCTTAGATTAATATTTCTTGAGATGAGTATCAAATTTATAAAATATGAAATATTAAATTATAAAAAAAATAATAAATAAAAAAAGTTCATTAAAACATTTCGGAAACGCAACAATGTGGTAACAGTGTGTGACTGTGACAATTCATACGAAAGACAAAGAGTCTGTGTTGTGTGTTACGTGTGAAACGAGAAAATGACTCGAACGCGAGTTATTCATCGTTATTTTTTGCGTTGCTGCAGTGATAAACGCTCACGTTCTCCAGTTCGGTGGAAGTAATTGTTTGTTCTATCGAGGCTAAAGATAATTGCTCATGTAGCGATAAGTGCGACGTATAACCTCCACGTAACGACAGTGACTCGTGAAATCAAAGGATTTAGAGACATTTGTTTGACGACAGTCAGAAATTATATATTTCTTAATTGTCATTTTTTTTCATACATAATTGACAATGGATATTGCGAGATTGCGTCGTTACACTTTCGTCGAACCACCCCTTGTTTTGTTTCTGTTTGCTCAGGCGCTAACGGGTAAGATTTTTTTTTGCTCCTTTTTAGAAATACACATATGTGGTACATCGGTGTTGTTTGTTTCAGGCGCTGTTGTGACTGATCTCATGGTATTTCGTAGTTGCCAATCGATTGAGGGAATTGGCAAAAATGCCTGTGACATTCTTCATACAAATAGCAGTAGCCAGGAAGCTTTGGATCTTGAGGCAGCGGCACAGCCTTACGCCACTTATATTCTAATGTGTAAATCCTTTGTTGACGGCATTGTACCTGCTGTTCTATCATTCTTCATGGGACCTTGGAGCGACAGGTATGGCAGAAAGCCATTATTGATAGCAGGATATGGCGGTGAGCTAAATATTTTTTTTCCAGTGTTTTTTGAGTTAGCTATAGCACTATGTGCAATTCAATGCTGAAACCTTAAAATCAATCTTACTAACTTTGAAAAATGACGATGGTGACAACAGTTGTTGAAGAAACGGTTACAGTAACAATGATTGTTTATAAAACAATTGTATTTGCAGTAACTGTTTAAAAAACAATTATCGTGATGTAGTTTCAAATAGATACTCTGATTTATGCTATTTTTTTTTAAACAGCTTTTCATTCAGTTTTTTAAAAAGAATATTCCATACTGGTTAGTGCAATTTTCATTTTTGATACCTCCGTAAAATGTCGATGTTCATCGTAGAATATTCTATTAATTTCACAGGGTAAATTCGAATTCCGCAATTAGAAGATATATTGCGTTTACTATAGCTGAAATATTGTCGTTGTAAGATTACTACGTGTCTTAAACAATAAATGTTATGAATAATGCATATTACTGAATTTTTAAAGTATTTTTCAAAGAATGAGCGAACAAAACGAGATATCAGATAAAAATTTCAAAATATCAAAAAAAAAGCATGGTTTGTTTAAAAACAAATTTAAATATAAATGTAACTGGTTAGAAAATGGTTTACGTATGTTCAAAAGATCTAGAAGCTGGACCTCGTTACTGTCGATTGATGCACGCACGCACGATGCACAATGATTCACAAACAAAAGTTTGTGAAATATGTATTTCCTTGTTTGGCACTTATTTGACGAGTACTGTAACAGTGCTGTAACATTGAATTTTTTGCTGGAACAAAGAAAAACAATTTATTTGTTTCAGGCTCGGCATTCAGTTTTCTTCTGTGGACAGTTCTCTCCACTCTAAACGTAGATCCTTGGTACTATCTGTTATGTTCATTGCCCACCGCATCCTTGGGAGGATTTTGCGCTCTCATTCTAGCAAGTGTATGCTTTATCACGGATATCACAAACGACAGTGATCGAGCGTGGCACTTAACTTGGTTGCATGCAGTCACTTCGGGAGGACTTTTTTTGGGAACAATTGCCGGTTCTGCGATCTTCAAAGAATGCGGTTATGCGGCAGTATTCGGTTTCGCTTGCGCATGTTCGAGTTCAGCTACGCTTTATGTAATTTTTTTCGTTCCCGAAACCATTATTCAAACGGATGTACGAGTGAGTAACGAGAGATTCGAGTTTTTTCTGAAAGAAAAATTGCGATTTCTTTTTCCCGAATAATGGCAAAAATATTTTATACGAACACTGATTTTTTACAGAAATCTTGGTGCAGCTTGTTCGACGTGTCGTTGGTGAAGGAAATGTTCGTGACTTGTACAAAAAAACGCGATGGTTTCAATCGTGTTATAGCCTGGTCCTGCATAATTTGCGTCTCTTTGAATATTCTCGTGATGGAGGGTGACAGTAGCGTTGGATTTTTGTTTGTTAGTGCGAAATTCGGCTGGAACGTGAGCGATTACTCGCTCTATCAGGCAACTTTTGTGCTTCTCGCGATCGTCGGAACGTTACTCGGTGCTAAATTCTTCAAAACTTTCGTCGATCAAAGTTAGTCGCGTACACGTAACATTCGAAATCTCGGCCTATAATAAGTCGAGCGATTATAGCTAGAGATCGGGATAATTAACGACGATCTAAATTTCGTAGATTTGTCGGACATGGGAATAGCAATTTTTGCCAATCTCTCGTTCTTCGCCGGTTCAATGACCAAAGCTCTGGTGACAAAACCTTGGCACTTGTATCTATCCAGTAGTTTGGCGATGTTCGGTGGATTATCGTCGCCTGTTTTACGCGCCGTCTTATCGAAATCCGGACCACCTCAAGACGCCGGTAAATCCTTACGACATTTCTCTCCGTAATGTTTTTTAAAAAATGCTCCAAACGTTTCTAATAATTACAATGGATTTCTTTTATTTTTAGGCAAAATATTTTCATTAACGACATCAATGGAAGCGATAATACCGCTCGCAGCATCACCTCTTTACACGCTTATATACACGCATAATATGCCGCCGATTTATCCAGCTCCGGTATTTCTCCTTTCGGCAGGAATTTTCACAGCCATTATTATTATCGTAGTCATAATAGACAGGCAAATTTTAAAGTCGGGTAATTCACGATACATTGCCATCAACGAACAAATTAATTGATTCAGTTAGATTAGAAATAAATAAATAAATAGAAACCCGAATCAATTGGCATGCGGGTTTCACCGTAAGTAAGTAAAAAAAATTTACTTTCTGAACAACGAAAATGGCTTTAACAGAGTGATTTCACGTGCTACATCGTGATGTTAGCATGAGGTCAGAATTCCACCTCTGAGCGTTTTATGCATTATCTAGCTATAATACGCTATATATGTATATTATATTTTATGGACAACGTTATAGGCGGTGTGCCAGTGAGATAGCTGCCGAGTTACCTGATAAGCGACTTATCACACTCAATATTCGACGTACAAATGTTTTTCTAGCTAGGTTAGAGACACATCGAGCTGTGAATTTTTTTACCTTTATAATGATCTAAACGACAAATATGAGCTTTAGAACAAAACTTAATAATATTTTCGTCTGTGATATCGAGAAATTTTGAAAAAAAAAAAAAAAATTGTTTACAAATTGTACATTAAATTTATTATATACAGTGAGCAGCTTTGAATATACGAGATCTTTAAAGATCCAGAAGATATATCATTTTCGATTCGTATACCCGATTCTTCAAGCCTAAAACCATTCGAACGATAATTTCTCTGGTTGTCAACGAATTTCTTTTAATTCCATCAAAATTATTCATATCTAGGGAGTGATCAACAGCGTTTGAGTACAGGATAGTTTATTGTGCATTTCGTTCATTGCTACGAGTTTAGTGCCTCGTGCAAACGGTAAAAAAACAACAACGTGTCACGATGCAAAAGTATCCAATATCGCGTTCTCGATATAAAGATCAGATAAAAGTGCCGCGGGTATCGAGTTATGATAGCCCATAAACCCAACTCAAACGAAAGCGATAAGTTTTCAAAAACAAAGAACCTACACATACCTCGAGAAATACTGCCGGTCGAGCCACTCGACGTTTTCTCCTTGCAAAGCTAGTAACGTACGATAAACCCGTCACTATGAACGTCACGTACGAGTGCTGAGTCTTCGAAACCCTGTGAACGAGCTATGGGGATGGTGGCAAGTGTCGTCAGTCCAAGTGTCGTCTGTAGCAAGTGTAGTGTAGCAAGTCGCATCTGTAGCAAGTGTCGTCAGTGCCAAGTGTCGTCAGTTTCGGCAGTACGTTCGATCTGACGACACTTGCACAGTCGAGTGTAGCAAGTGTCGTCTGTAGCAAGTGTAGTCACTTCGAGCGAGGGATTTGTGTACATAGGCTCGCGCTGTCCAAGTCCCGTCGTTTCCAACTCTCTTCGCGGTCGGGTGGGGGTATACATGGGGCGTTCCATTAAATTCTCCAGCGGTTGTCAATTTTCAAGTTCCACAGCCGCAATGTCGAATTTCAATGGATCATTGGGATGAATTAATGATACGAAATTAATGAATTTAAGGAATGTCTTGTTCATTATTATAAAAATTAAAAAAGTGGCCTTTTAAAACTCAAACGCATATAACTCGAGTACGGCTTGAGCAATACTCCTCAAATTTTACGAAGAAGCAAAGTTTTAATCGCTCCTTATTTGAAGAAGATTTTGTCGAAATTATTCAAGAATTTTACATATTTGTATGGAAAACCAGCTTTATCGCGTCAGAGGTGCTTGACATTATGCGTTCTCCCGTAAACAAGCAAAAGAGTAAAGAAAAAACGTTTCTGTCGTGCAAATCTACATTGGTACTCAAGTCTGCGGATAGTACGCGAAAAGTCAACGGCATTAAAGTTGGTCGAAATATTGTTATAAACATAACATTTCATATTTTCATTTGTTCAATTTTATTATAGAGATAAAATTTTATTTTTATAATACTATCATGAAACACTTTCATGCCGTTGACTTTTCGTGGACTATCCGCGGACTTTGAGTTTTGCGAAATTTAATTATAAAAATGAAATGGTATTTTTTATAGCAAAATTTGTAAACTCACTTATCAAATATTCCCGAAGGGACCGAGTATGATGAGGACGACGACGAGGTTATAAGTTTTGTATACGGTTTGTTCCAAAAAATTACAAAAAATAACATTTTATACTCTACTTCTTTTTTTTTAAATCTTCAAACGTCGGAATAAATACACATCATTTCCTGTGTGTCTTTGGCGATAGTTTGACTTTATGATTTTTTTTGCATTTCGCCAATGTGATTTTTCATATGTCAAACTATCAAACTAATCATCTTCTTCAAATAAGGAGCGATTAAGACTTTGCTTCTTCGTAAAATTTGAGGAGTATTGCTCAAGCCGTACTCGAGTTATATGCATTTGAGTTTTAAAAGGCCACTTTTTTAATTTTTATAATAATGAACAAGACATTCCTTAAATTCATTAATTTCGTATCATTAATTCATCCCAATGATCCATTGAAATTCGACATTGCGGCTGTGGAACTTGAAAATTGACAACCGCTGGAGAATTTAATGGAACGCCCCATGTATACCCCCACCCGACCGCGAAGAGAGTTGGAAACGACGGGACTTGGACAGCGCGAGCCTATGTACACAAATCCCTCGCTCGAAGTGACTACACTTGCTACAGACGACACTTGCTACACTCGACTGTGCAAGTGTCGTCAGATCGAACGTACTGCCGAAACTGACGACACTTGGCACTGACGACACTTGCTACAGATGCGACTTGCTACACTACACTTGCTACAGACGACACTTGGACTGACGACACTTGCCACCATCCCGAGCTATGAAACACGGTGAACAGTTTCTCGCTCTTGGAATATTGATCTTTTTTTTTTTCATTGTGTTTAAAGATAAAAATTTGAACGAAAATAACGACAAATAGAACTGGGATAAAAAAAAATGAATCCGGCGTTCGAAGGATGGCGTAGTTACGCTCTCGTCGAGCCACCGGTGATGCTGTATTTCTTCGGCCAAGCGGTCACAGGTATGAATATTTCTTCTTTTCGAACAGAGATATCGATCTAAAAAATTTTGACAATATTGTTTTTCAATAATTTTTTTTTTTCTTCCAGGCGCAGTTACTATGGATCTCATGGTATATCGGAGTTGTGAAGCGATAATAGGCACTGACAATGAGGATTGCAATTTGTTGCATACAAATAACAGTAGTCCAGAGGCGACAGAACTGCACGGGAAAGTACAGCCCTACGTCAGTTACATTTTAATGTACAAATCTTTCATCGACGGCTTGATACCCGCGTTTCTTTCGTTTTTCTTGGGACCTTGGAGCGACAAATACGGTAGAAAACCACTTTTGGTTGCCAGTTATGCTGGTAAGAATATTTTTGATATTTGAATTTTTATTCAACCGTTTGTCTCGTCTTTTCTTTTCCCCACCTTGAATCAATGAATTTTCTGTTATTTTTCATTATAACCGTTTCAGGTTCGGCGACGAGTTTTCTTCTGTGGTCAATACTCAGCTCGATGAATCTCAATCCTTGGTTATATCTGATAGCTTCTGTGCCACCTGCACTTGTCGGAGGATACAGCAGCCTCATTCTCGCTACATATTGCTACATAACGGACATAACGTCCGATCGTGACCGAGCCTGGCATTTGACTTGGCAACAGTCGCTCATACCGGCGGGACAATTTTTGGGAAATTTTGCCGGTCCTGCGATCTATAAGGAATTCGGTTACACCGGTGTATTTGGCACAGCCTCCGCCGGCGGTGCAATAGCAATGGTTTACGTATTGTTTTTCGTTCCCGAGACTGTTAATCAACGCGACGTACAAGTGAGTTTAAAAAAAAGCCATAAAAAAATCATGAAAAATGTATACATTTCCCTATTGTTTCTTCATAGTTTTTCGACTATTCACAATGTTTTCACTCTGATAAATCAATGTTTGCTGCACTCAGTGATAATTGCGGTTCTCGTTAATTCGGACAAAAACAGTCTTTGTTAATTTTGCCTATAAACGATTTATTAACATTTTAATATAAGTGATCTCGAGTATTTGTAAGTGCGTACGTTAACTCTGTACCCCATAATCTTAATGATTATTTTACCAGTTGTAATGCTTGAAAAAAAAAAATCATAAAAACAAAATAAAACGAGTAACGGAGAAGGTAACGATCGTTGCTCTTCTTCGAAGCTCCAACATTATCCAAAATTTGTACAATTCATTATGATTTTTTCAGAAACGTTGGTGCAGCCTCTTCGACGGAACGTTGATAAAGAATATGATCGCGGCGTGTATGAAAAAACGTGATGAAACCGATCGCCTCATCATATGGTGTTGCATATTGAGTCTATCGATGATAATGCTCGTCGGTGAGGGTGAACTTAGCGTTGCATACTTGTTCGCGAGTGTGAGACTCGGTTGGGGCATCGACGAGTATTCTCTTTATCAGGCAATTGTCGTACTATTCACGGTTATCGGTGCGTTACTCGGTGCTAAAATCTTCAGAACTTTCGTCGATAAGAGTGAGTACTTGCGTTTTCATTTTTTTTCGGCACACTTTATCGACTATTGCCAAATATTATTCGGCGATTGCGGAAATCTTAATGATTTATATTTTTGCAGGTATGGCTGATATGCTGATCGCCGTTTTCGCATTAAGCTCGTTATTTGCTGGCTCGATAGCCAAGTCATTTACGACGAAATATTGGCACTTTTATCTCTCAACCGGTCTCGCAATGTTCGGTGGACTCTCCGGACCAGTGATACGTGCTGCTTTATCAAAATCCGTACCACAACGAGACACCGGTGAATTTAAAAAAAAACCTTTTATTAGCGGTATATAAATATCACGAATTATTTAATAATAACGTTTTTTTTTCTTCCGTCTCTGCTCTCGTGCATAGGCAAAGTTTTTTCATTGGCGACATCCATGGAAGCGATGATACCACTTGCGTCAGGTCCTCTTTACACAATGATCTACGCGCATTACATGCCACCGATTTATCCGTCTCCGGTTTTTCTATTATCTGCTGGATTTTACGCTTTGATCATCATTCTTGTTATAACGATAGACTGGAGGATTCGCACAGATGTACGCGAGAACACTGGGAAAGAGCCAGAAACCACGATCGAGGAAGCGATAGACTGAAGATCTTTGACTTTTATTTACAAATCGCTCGTCCGAGCATTTGAGTAATCAAGTATATAACGGATAATCTCTCGAAGCTTTTTTACCGTTTGTTAATAAGTTTTAAAAATATGTATATCCTTTTCACTTTTTTAAGTTGAGAATAGTGTCGAATAGAGCACATAAGGAGCCGAAGCTCGATAATATTCCGAATAGTGATATTTATTAATGGAATAAAACGAACTGTCTCACAAATTGTGCATCGAATTTGGAGCGCGAACCTGTTTAAACGAGGATCACGAGATCCGGCTCATGAAAAAAATTGTCTTGATAAGGGACGGAGGGCGGGGCGAAAGGTGATTTACAATTGATCGTAGTAATCGATGTGGTCACCGGATTTGTACTTCTGATCCTTCAATACCAGTATTAATCGATCGACAGATTGTTCGGTCGTCAATATCTCGTTTTTTTCTCGGTATTCTCGAAATGTATCCCGAATTTCAGCATCACCAGACTCACGGATGATAATGTCCAACATCTCGGTCTCGACTGCACCAGGGGCCCAATTGAGTACGTTGACCTTCGGGAATTCCGCCGCGAACGTCTGCAATAGAAAATATAGCATTACTGGAGAGTAAAAAAAAAGTAGCTGAATAGCTAACGCGTGAGTTGACCTTTTTTGTTGTTCTTTTTCGTGCTTCGAAAATTACCTTGAAATACAGTTCTCTGGCTGATTTTCCAGTAGTGTAAAAACCCATTGATTTAAAGGGTTGAAGGGCGGCTAAAGACGAGATATTTATCACAAGCCTCTGAACTTTTGTCTCGTCTGTGAATATTTTCATAAATACACTATTCAATACAGCGGGCGAGATTACATTGAGATCTAAGTATTTTCGCCACTCGTCGTGATCGTCCATCTCTATCGTCGTTTTAGTAACATCGCCGATAGACGCGGCATTGTGAACTATCACTGCTCTATCAAATTTTTTCGTACAATCAGCTGCCAAATACTTTTTGAAGATTCCTGTAAAAAAAAAATTGATAAAACAGTAATCACTTTATGCATGAATGAGAAATTATCCCATAAATCCACCCACTTTTTTCCTAATCCTCACAACAGAATCAGATCGATGCGACATTGTATAGAACGAATTATTGTCTTGCTGGAAATGTTTGATTCACGAAAAACTTGATTTTTTTTAACTCTGCACAGAATACGTACTCAAAAACCAAGGGTCTCGTTTTTTTTACTCCGAAAAATACCGGAGTAAATAATTTTATTCTTTACTCCGAAAAATAATGGAGTAGACTCCATTATTTTTACTCCGAAACGTCGATCAGCGTGAGCTGGAAATGTCTTGCTTCAGTCTACACTTACACGTATTCCCAAAAAGTCTGTGAAATTAGCCGGAAAATAACATTGATGGTTTTTGTCAATATGTTTTTTTAACTTTTTAACAAAAAAAAAACCAATGGACGTCATGCGCTTATGGCTTAACGTTTATTGAAACTGTCTTTTATGCTCTGGGACTTTTTTTTAATCTAACTTATAATTTGTTCCGCGAAGGGATGTGTTGAAAAAATTCAGACAATTCGCACAAAAACAACCCTCTTATAAAACGTATATATATATATATTAGGGCCGATTTTTTTTTTTTTCGACTATTGTTTTTTCAGTCTCCACCCGAAATTTTGTTGGATATGTCGAAAAAGAAATTCCCTGAAAGTTACAGCCCTTAATATTAATTCTAGGTACTTTCCCAAAGAGTGAGAAGATTTTCCATCTAAAATACACGTAAATCGAATTTTTTTTTTCAAATTTCCATACCTCAGCCGCATTTTATGCTATATTTTTCTTGGTTTCGATTTACTTAGAATAAAACAATCTAAAAAATTGTCTTTTGCGGCGAAAGTTTAAATTGTACTGGTGAGTTGGTACGGGTCACTGAAGTTGATTTTTACCCAAAATTCTCGTTTTTTTGCTGTTATCTCCGAAACAATTAACTTTACGAAAAAAATGTGAACGAAAAATTTGTTGGAAATTTAATTTCCTATAAAAAAGGTCCTATGGACCCAATTGCTTAGATTAACATTTCTTGAGATATTGAACTTTTTTTATTTTTTATTTTTTTCATTATTTAATATTCCATATTAAAAATATTTAATACTACTCATAAGTTAAAGTTCAATATCTCAAGAAATATTAATCTGCGCAATTGGGTTAATAGGACCTTTTTTGTAGGAAATTAAATTTCCAACAAATTTTTCATTTACATTTTTTTCGTAAAGTTAATTGTTTCGGAGATAACCGCAAAAAAACGAGAATTTTGAGTAAAAATCAACTTAAGCGACGCGTACCAACTCACCAGTACAATTTACACTTTCGCCGCAAAAGGCACTTTTTTAGATTGTTTTATTCCGAGTAAATCGAAACCAAGAACAATATGTTAGCATAAAATTCGGCTGAGCTATAGAAATTTGAAAAAAAAAAAATTCGATTTACGTGTATTTTAGATGGAAAATCTTCTCACGCTTTGGGAAAGTACTTAGAATTAATATTGAGGACTGTAACTTTCAGGAAATTTCTTTTCGACATATCCAACAAATTTTCGGGTGGGGACTGAAAAAAAAAATAGTCGAAAAAAAATCGCCCTAATATATATATATATATATATATAATATGGGTATATATATATACACAGAATAAGACGTTAAAAACATTTCACCATTCAGTACGTCCTTGGTGGCAACAGAAAGATCCACACTTTCACAATCAATCTTCAAATGTTTTGGCATTTTTTCAGCGATCTCCTTCAGTTTTTTGACATCCCTCGACAATAGAAGAATCTGCGAGCCTTCAGTCAATAATCGTGAAAATGAAACGGCTATTTTGGCACCGATACCTCGACTCGCTCCGGTCACCACGAGAAAAACTTTGCCGGACAATACTTCAACTGCCATAATTACGTCCAAAAATTTGCGTTTGAAAAGAACAAAAAAAAAAAACAAAAGGTTGGACAACGTGTGTGAAGCGGATGGGCCGGTAAAAAATACTCCGATCGGTTGTCACACGTTCAGGCAAATATATATTAGATGGAGGCAAAACCGACGTCAACAGGTGATACTGCGTGTCTCTTCGTGTAGTTTACTGAAGCAGCTGAATGAAACATAAATGAAAATCATTGACTTATCAAAACATCAGATGTTTACTCATTTCTTCTAGTTTTGCTTTGCTTTCTATATAATATTCATTGCTCGTTTCTAATTCTACTAAAATTGATTATTTATTCATTTTATTAATTCCAAACCTTATAATTTTTCGTGATTTTTCTTTATCTCCTACAGACAATGTCGCGCTAACAGCTGTTGCAAGGATACTTCTCGCTACTGCGACTCTTCTCAGTGTCAGTCCCGCCCCACCTCCCACCGAAACGACGAGCCTTAGAGAGATAGCCGACAACGTGCCGACGTTTATCAGAATTTCATTGGAAATATTACATCGTATAAGGTATACACAGCAGTTGTTATCATAGAATTATTTTTCGTATAGAATACGTTTGTAGATAAAAGGTAAATGATATTTTGAATGATATATGATAATATTCCGAACGGTCATTTAGCCTTTTATTTATTCGTATTTTATATCTGGGTCGGGTCAGAAACACACAATTTTCTCCCTGCCATCGACGTTTTATTTATGTTTAATTCTTCCGCACCTCTTTTACAGCTACGGTATCTTTTATGTGATAAATATTCTGTAATGTTGAACTACTTTTTTCTGCTTTAGCTGAAGAAATCCGCAAAATAATAGCGCAAATTAGATAGAATCTCTCTGTTTAACCAGCGTTCTCAAAGTAATCGTTAAAAAAAATTAATCTTTTCAATATTATTGGTACTCGATGAATGAGAATTAAGTTTTGAAAGGATGTAATGCCTGTTGCCGAATAAAATTTTTAGAGCACATTCGTCATAGATTAAATACATTCCGAGCAAAAGTATAGTCTGTTATTACGACCAGTATTGCTCAAACTAATCGTTTTTTCACATATATACTTTTATTGATTAATCGACAGCGAGGAGCGATTATCTGTATTTTGGCGCATGTGCGAATTGGCATTACAAAACAATTATAATGATTTATTGTCAAGTACATACACCGAATTATGGCACCAATTTCTTGAATCGATCGTTTTAAATTAATTTTTTCAACGAATGATTCGTACAATCGTTGCAAACTTAATTTTCAATATCACGTTCTGTTTGGTAAAGTATATTCCACCAATATGCAGGAGTACTTTGTATATTTAATTCCTCGATTATAAGATATATCGATTTTTCTGCATAGAAGCATTTTTCATGTTCATCTTCTAATGAACAAAACGAGCTATCGAAAAAAAACTCTACCAACGGCGTGTGAATAATAAAAAAAAAAAAAAAATTAACCACAATGTCACTGTTAATAGCGTAATAATTTACTGTTAACGATTTTCTTCGATGAGAACACGCATACCGCGTAGTATTTGAAATGAATAATAATTTGGATTCGTAGAAATCATTACATGTCATTCGCAAATGACGTTTTACTAATTTCCATAATCTTCTTTTGCTCGACTCTGTAGCGAGCTCGGTGATAAAAAAAAAAATTTGCCGAAACGAGAATCAGAATTTCGATCGTGCCCTCGAGCCGCGCCCTCACAACCAGTTTAACCGATCCCTCTCCTTTCAGCTCAATTCGAAAGCAGATCACGCCTTTTGCACGTAGCCACAATTGTCTTACGATAATTTTCAACACACATATTTTCGTCTTTTTCGAGATGACAAGTCTCTTTTATTCAAGAACTCGCACAGAGATAAGAACAAAAATTGTAAACACATTCGACATGCAGCCGTTGGCTGTGTACGCTGTTAATATCGAGCGTGTAACTATATGCCCCAATGAGGATCATTACAATTAGTAGGATAAATAGTTATAGCCACGTTGAAAGTTTCACTTTTTGCGTTTCTTAGACGACGATACCTCGTTTCTGAGCCTCGTTCTGAAATTTGACTTTGTACTCGTTGTTGGGATCATACTTCGCGGCGAGTTTTTCCCAAAGTTGAGGACGCTGTTGAAACAAGAGACAAACAATTGATTTACAATTCGTATACTTGATTTTCAATAAAATCGAACGTTTTTCTACGATCGTCTAAACAAGTATTAAGATTCGAGTCTAAAAAATTATCGGAAATGCTTATTTTGTTAAAAATAAAGCAAATATTCAATGAAAATAGAACCCCTCTTACAATTTTTTATATTTCTACGTGAATATTTTTTACATGTCCAGAAAAGCTTTTCGAACGATCTCACGTTTGGAATTCTCAATACAATTTTTTTTCGCACATTGTTTCCGACTTTTAAGAATTACTTCCCTTGAATATGTCCCTTTTTTTTATACGTAGTATTTTCAACAAGATAGATTCTCTCGTGAATATTTTCAAGTATTTAACCAGTTATTGATCGCGAGCGATGCGAAAGTTTAAACGCGAGTTGTTAAGTACGTACTGTCGCTATGTAATCGCATAAGAATGCAAGTAAATTGAGCTGGGACTTCAAGAGAGATCACATAACTCGAGAGTCTCGCCGGGTTACTCGCACCAAGTGTTTGAGTAGCGGGTTCGTTCTTTTTTTTTTTTTTTTTTTTTCAAATGACATTAAAATAAGGAAAGGTGAACGTACCTCGTTAACTAGATAGCGGATGACCTTCTCGCTACCGGCCTTCTGTTTCTCGTTACATTTCCTGCAATCGGTGGCCAGCGCATCGGGCAGAGATTCTGTCAGGTCGAGAAACATACAATTTTTGCCATGAAAATATTCATCGACATTATGTTTTTAATAACGATTTTATTATCATGTGATTACAGAAAGAAAACTTACTCTTCAACTCCCTGCCATCGGGAGTGCAGTTTCCAGTCTCGAGAAGACAATTTACGTAATTGTTGAGAAGACGATCACTTTTGAGGATGCTATCGACGTCGATGTTATCGTACTTTGCGGTGTAGGTACCTTGAGCCAGGGCACATGCCACAGTGGCGAGAAACACAATGGCTACCTGAAATCGAATAATACGCACATTGATAGAAGAACGAAAAAAAGAAAGGTGCGACGATGATTTCGTTCGAGAAAAAGAAGCGAACTCGTGAGATCGTGAAGATTGGCGAAGAAATCAACGAGTACACAAGAATAACGAAAGTACGTATTCTGCGAAAAGAGTTTATTTAACGCAGCGCTCCATAATCGTTATTAACTTGCCGAAAAAAGAAAAATCGTACGGAAAATTCCAAACGAGCGATTGTTGGACATGCTTCTACGCTCGTGTGAATAAATATTTCCATTTGAATCTAAAAAATTGTACGACGAGATACATTCCTTGAAAATAAACCAAATATTAAAAAACAAAAAACAATGCTATTTCATATAGCGATCTGATTTTTCTTTAGATGGCCAGAAAAGCACGTCGAACAATTTCTCCTTTCAAATTTTCGATACGAATTTTCGATTTTTTTTTTGCAAAAATAGAAAAAAGCACGTTTTTCCCGACTCTTTTACATGAAGATCCCTTCTTAATTTTAACAAATCTTTCATTAAACACGACGAAATAAATATTTAATTATCGTTAACAAATTAATTTTGGGAATAATTAACACGGTTTATTTTTGGCTCGACTAAAATTTTGGTAAAATGATAACTACCCGTTTATATCGTAATATTGAAAGAGAAATGTTTTTTTAAACTTTAACACTCTTTTTCTCAATGTACACGACTATGAGCAGAAATTTCAGAATTCACCAGTTATTGAAAAAGTAAAAAGAAACAAGAGCTACAAGCACACGTATCGTCGATTTCGTTAATAGAAAAAGAAAGACAACTCGTGAAAATTAGCGACAAATTCGTGGCGAACAAATAAACGAATATTGGGTCACTCGTGAAAGGATATAACGACACCTTTAAATGTATGCGAGCGCGAAAGTTAAAAAGATTCACCGTTTTGCTTTCTCTCTCCCTCTGTTACCTTCATGTTTGATGTTGCGAGTTGATGGCGAAGTTACAGGATACTGATGCTGTGTGGCTGCGAGAACTCGCTCTTTATACCCAACCGATGTCCAGGGGGATCCTAATTCGTTGAACTCTCTCGCTCGTGGTCCTACGTTCAAGTGTTATGTATACGTCTGTGTATATATTGACGAGTTTGACCGTTGGTTGAGCACGCTTCGTTATTTACACTATATTTCGGAATACTAATGAGACAAGATTTCTGAGGAAACATACGATATAAGCCCAGACTACGTTACTGTTTCTGTCTCTCTCTCTCTCTTGGCGTTTGTATACATTTATTATTTTCCTTATAATACCAAGAAAAACGTACAACACGGCTTAGAGTTTCTGCCAAACTTTGGAAGTGAGTCACCAGAAATAAACAAAGGTAGCAAATGGCATTTGGGGATTTCCTCTTCGTTGTTGTCCATCATGTTCAAATCATTCTCTGTACGAGAAAATAAATTAAACAATTTTCTTTGTTTCGTCTATGAAGAAACCGAAATGGCTCCATAGGAAGGTATCTGATCTGTGGGAACAGAACAAGAAAAAAAATGGAAAAAACCCATTTATAGCCTCTTGTTTTACATGTTGAAACTATCAAACCGTTCGTCAAACTCTAAGCCGTACAACACGGCTTAGAGTTTCTTCCAAGCTTTGGAAGTGAGTCACCAGAAATAAATAAAGGTAGCAAATGGCATTTGGGGATTTCCTCTTCGTTGTTGTCCATCATGTTCAAATCATTCTCTGTACGAGAAAATAGATTAAACAATTTTCTTTGTTTCGTCTATGAGGAAACCGAAATGGCTCCATAGGAAGGTATCTGATCTGTGGGAACAGAACAAGAAAAAAAATGGAAAAAACCCATTTATAGCCTCTTGTTTTACATGTTGAAACTATCAAACCGTTCATTTCAACTAGCTTATTTGAGTGTTTGAAATTCTTTCATTTCTACAAATTAAAAATGCGATAAAATCCGAACGAGTGGTGGAATCCGTAGAAAAATAATATAGAATAAAAGAAGATGATGTCAGTTCTATCGTCGGATTTTAACTCATACCGAAATTTTAGAGAAGTTCGATTTTTTGCAGCCTCATTGCAAACACATCAATCTCGACATGTACAAAAATGTTTTTGCCAACATTTTGGCGCGTTTTAGAGACGTCAGTAAAATTGAAAAAAAAAAAAGAATTTTGGCGAAAACAATTGAAACGTTATAGAACGATATAAAGGATACTCTCACTATTTAGTCTTATAGACCGGTACCGTTGAGTAGAAAAAGATAAACACGTTCATTGGAATTACCCGAATTCGCGTAGGTAGAATGATATTCGTTCATCATGTACAACAGGTATTTTCGACACACCCAGGTCCACGCGACAGTACATAATATATATTCCTGTGTCCAACCTGCGCAGTCCTCTATGCAAATTAACACCGACAGTGTGCTCTCAGATTCTTCCGTTGCAATCGTCACGAAAACAATTCAATTCCTCGAACGTTCCGCGAAAATTGCTTTCTTTTATGAAATCACGCACATCTAAATTACACATTTTTTCATAAGACAGTTTATTTCAACTTCTCAAACGACGAATCTAATCTTTTTTTTTCAACCTAATTCAATGTTATTCTTTCTGTAAAACAGAAGATTGATTCGACCAAAGGGGTTTGTCGTAAATCTCTGTATAGTAAATGATGATTCATGCACGTATATCATTTATAGACTAACGTTTTTTTAACTCGACAAAATAACGAGATGACGTCTCAACGTTGGGTTTTTTGGCACCGTATTTATTCTTCCAGAACGCCTGAAAGCTGAGCTATGCTGGAATCTCGAAACTTGAAACAAGCATGACCTTTGATATGCGGAATTGTTGATATATATATTCAACGTGAATCTCTGAAACGTGGGATTTGTTGCTACGCAATACGGAAAAGGATTCCCAACGCATTAATTAATTATCGCTCGATAATGGGCAAAAAACACCGGCGAATATAATTGGAAATTCCTGCATTATTTCGTTATCGTTTTCTCGTTCTCTTAAAATATGACTTTCTCCATGAGAATGTGGTTTTTAAATATTGTTATTGTAATTCGAAGAACAAACATTCAGTTCATTTTGTTCATTAACTGTAATAAAGAGTTTCAAAATATATTTTCAATGAAACAACGCATTAACGCAAATAAAATTTGGAGTCAGATAGTCAAAAATCATCTGTCACATATTTACATAAAAAGTGATCGGGCGTTTTCTTATATATTTTGAAGTATTTTTTTCTCGAACAAAAACATGGCGACAGACGGCTTTGCTTAAGTTAGTAGTCTGGTAACTTAAGCCGATTTTCATGTCTTTTTTGGAGGGCGTTTTTTGTAGGAAAATTAAAATGAATCGTTTTGGATATTTAGGATGTTTTTATTTACATATTAAAGATACAAAAAAAAATTTGTTTAAAAAAATTTAATAATTTATTATTATTATTATTATTATTGATCGAAGTTGGCACCTCGAAAAAAAAAGCGCGTGGGTGGCCCCGGTGATTTTGGCTCTTGATGTTATCTGAAATCAAAAATTCTTGATAATTCTTAATCTATAGACATGTCAGTCTGGTCGGAACTACTGAAGTTAAATTTCATGGATAAATAACAAAATGGAAAAGGACGTTTTTTTCCATTTTGTTATTTATCCATGAAATTTAACTTCAATAGTTCCGACCAGAATGACATGTCTATAGATTAAGAATTATCAAGAATTTTTTATTTCAGATAACATCAAGAGCCAAAATCACCGGGGCCACCCACGCGCTTTTTTTTCGAGGTGCCAACTTCGATCAATAATAATAATAATAATAAACTATTAAATTTTTTCAAACGAATTTTTTTTTGTATCTTTAATATGTAAATAAAAACACCCTAAATATCCAAAACGATTCATTTTTATTTTCCTACAAAAAAACGCCCTCCAAAAAAGACACGAAAATCAGCTTAAGTTACCAGACTACTACCTTAAAAATTGCTACTTCTGTAATAGGATTTTTGGCCATATTTGGATTGTCGAAGATGAACTAATTGGGAGTGAATATCTTTTAGAATTATTATTAAACATATAAATAATAAGACAAAACCGCGGAAGACTGAGGGTTGAACGTAATAGTCAGTGTGGCATGGCTCAATGAGCATTTTTTACAAGATGGTATTTTTCAACATTTTGAATATCGGTATTAAAACTAATTTTTTTTTCACAGCTAGTTAACCGAGAATAAAACTTCGCCAGTTTGACGGTGGACAAGGGATAACAAGAGGATAAAGAAAACGATGTATTTAATGCAAATCGTCCATCCAGTTCGAGCCACCCGTTGCCTTATATGATCGAAAAAAAAATAAAATGAAAAGTTACACCGACTTCAAGTCCATCACAAGATATATATTCTCCTCATCCGAGATTGCTTCACGCGCATCTTTCAGTAATTTTCCATAAATTATTCCTATATTCGGTGACGCGTTCGCAGAACTCGTTCGCTGAGAATTGTGTCGTTAAAAAAAAAATAGTCGAACAAATAAAAATAACAATGAAGCTCCGTAACCCGTGACGAACGGTTCGTTTCAAAGTCGAAAGGTACATATATCTTATGGACAAAGATATATGTACCTTTCGAAGGCGGTTGTTAAAAGAAGGAAAAACTCTGCTATTCCGGCAATCCCAGATTATCCCCGCTTGTTCTTGAAAAGACCGAAAAATAAAGTAATAAAAATAATTTACACATCGACTGGATCTTTATAAGTGAGCCACGAGTCACCGTCACACACGACACGAACGAAAAAAAAAAAAAAAAAAGTTGCTGATGAATCACGAAGTTTTTTGGGCCTTCAGCGGGTACAAGTTTAACTAGAACGTTGAAACTATTATACCATTGACCTTCATCTCTGGATGACCATAAGGAACAAAAAAACGTCTTGACGACCTCGTAAATTTTTTTACGACAGTATGACCGGTTTTTTTTTTCGCTTGTCCCTTAGTTTTGTTTAGTCATAGTGACGACGAAGAAATGAACAACGATACATTGTTAAGGGAATATTTATTAAAACAATTCGGTACAATCGGATTGTTGTCACGCTTCCATTTACAGATATCCTATATCCAGTACGATGAGACCAACTAGGAAGAAAAAAAAACAATGAATTAATCGAAGAATCTTTCCAGCGGAACGATGATAGCAGTTTTTTTGCTTTCGTCAGACAATAACGGTTGCTAATCATGGCATTCACAGATCTTGGTGGTTATATAAATCATCATTCACAGTATATAAATTATATAAACGCATTCGAAAGAAATTACACGACTTTTCTCACCTTTCTAGGAAAATTCCTTCCAATTATGCACCACTTGGGCAAGCGCGACATGTTTTACTGAAACACATCGATCGGTTAATTGAATCATCGATACTTTTGACCGTGTATGCATGTACGAGAGTGTATTTTTTCGAAATCAGAGTAGCAAATATGTTAATCACGACACTCAGAGATCTTGGTGGTTGCTATATCATCATACATTTTTCTATCTTTTTTTTTACGAGCTCCAAAAATTTTCCCAAAGTACATTCAAAAATTGGTATTTATTTTAATCAAAAATTATAGAATGAAGTTTTTTTTAAAGATCACATCCTTCGGACTTCATAGTTTCTCGGTTGAAAAGTGTGCAATTACAGAGATCAATGATTTTCTCACCTTTCTAATCTTCCGATAGCTCTTTTACGTTGCAATTCCCAGGAACTGCCAATGTCGATCAACATCTGGAACATATATTATGGCCTGGCTAAAATTCTCGTTATAGAGCGTGTTAATTTTGGAACGTGTGGAAATGAAATTTTTCAAATCAGAGTAGCAAATATGTTAATCACGACAATCAGAAATCTTGGTGGTTGCTATATCATCATACTTGTGATATTGAAAAATTTATATATCTGCCAGAAAGTATTAATCATTATTATCTCACCATTTCATTCGTCCGATACGAACATGCAAACATCATAGGAATTGGAAAACTCGATGAATATCTGCAACAAATAAATCGAAGTGAGTCAAGTTTTCATTACAATGAATACATTTTATCGATTTATTGTGGAGCTCAGTTAGCAAATACTATGAATAATCACGGCGTTCATAGATTATGGTGGTTGCATATTTCATCATAACATGAGACAAAAAAACTAACAATATATACAATTTTCGTTATTTCATTATTAGTCTAGTTCTTTGTGAAGTGTAATGCGATTGTTTCAATTACACCTGTTTTATTTTCGGAAAGATAAGAATCTAGTGAGAAGGGTTTTTTATTACCAAATATTCTTTTATAAACAAAGTAATGTCACTTCGTCTCACCTTATGTCGACTATTCCAGTTCCCCTCGGCAAAATCTAAAATAAACAAAAAGAATGTGAGTTAATTTTGTACTTTTCAATAAGCGACAATAAGTATATATTGCGTTACAATCAGTTAGCATATACTATAGATAATCACGGCATTCATAGATCTTGGTGGTTGCATATTTCATCATAATATGAGACAAAAAACTAACAATATATACAATTTTCGTTATTTCATTATTAGTTTAGTTCTTTGTGAAGTGTAATGCGATTGTTTGATTTACACCTGTTTTATTTTCGGAAAGGTAAGAATCTAGTGAGAAGGGTTTCTTATTACCAAATATTCTTTTATAAACAAACTAATGTCACTTCGTCTCACCTTATGTCGACTATTCCAGTTCCCCTCGGCAAAATCTAAAATAAACAAAAAGAATTTGAGTTAATTTTGTACTTTTCAATAAGCGACAAAAAATATATATTGCGTTACAATCAGTTAGCAAATACTATAGATAATCACGGCATTCATAGATCTTGGTGGTTGCATATTTCATCATAATATGAGACGAAAAAACTAACTATATATACAATTTTCGTTCTTTCATTATTAGTTTAGTTCTTTCTGAAGTGTAATATAAGATTGTTTCATTTGGACCTGTTTTATTTTCGGAAAAATAAGAATCTAGTGAGAGGGGTTTTTTTTTACCAAATATTCTTTTATAAATAAAGTGATTCCACCTTTGTCTCACCTTATGTCGACAATTCCAGTAGTCCTCGGCAAAATCTAAAATAAGCAGAAAGAACGTAAGTTATATTTGTACTTTTCAATAAGCGACAAAAATTATATATTGGGTTACAATCAGTTAGCAAATACTATAGATAATCACGGCATTCATAGATCTTGGTGGTTGCATATTTCATCATATACAATCAGCCAGAAAACTAATAATAATGTAAATAACTTTAGCCTCACCTTATGATATAGTTGAATCTCGGTTTTTTTGTCGTTAATAAATGCGGAGGATCAGCCTCTGTATCAAAAGCTTCGAAACGATGTGGTTTGAGAATATTGGGAACAACGCGTCGCCTCGGCTGGACTAATGTTTTCTGGAACGAAAACTAGAACTGACAGAAGAAATGTGTGTTAGATTTTTATTTTAGAATGAAAACAGAAATTTGATGTGCTATGTTAAAGTCAGTTAGCAAATACTTTGATTAATCATGGCATTCATATCTTGGCGGACCATAATGAGACATCATACGTAATGAGACAAGAAAAGTAACGATAAGATATATATAACTTCATTTCACCTTTTGTCTGGGCTCGTAGTGCTTGACTAAATCTGAAATAAACAAAAAGAATGTGTTGAAATTAGTAATCTTTTAAACAAACCACACTAAAGTTGATATACTTTTGTTTAGTCAGTTAGCAAATACTATGAATAATCACGGCATTCAGTGATCTTGGTGGTTGCATATTTCATCATAAATTTTTTGTATATTTAATTAATTAAAAAATTGCAGTAGATACTCACTTTGTCATAGAGAAACTGGAAGAATTTGACACAGCTTGATGATCGGTTGTATCTATGAGCAAAGAAAACAGCGTGAATAATTACATCAGTGGCCAAGCCGATCGAATTGACGAGACTTACCGAAAAAGTACATTTTAACGCAATTGATTCAGGTAGAAATGATTGAAAAATATTTCTCACATTACTGTAGAACAAAGATGAAAACGAATTACTTGCATAAATCTGTATCCATATATGTTAAATATCAAACGAAGCAATTCCATCATCTGTGTTCCCCAATTAATGTTTCGCGTGTAAATAAATTAAATTCTTTTTATTGACGTAATCCATGAATTAATCGGCCTTTTTCGGGGCACGAGTTTTCTTGGCAGGCAGGGGCTTTTGTGATCGAAGAACAGCACTGGCCCGACGCAATGCCACCTATTAATGAGAAAATTATCATACTTAGAACAAAAAAAAATCAATCGATTTGAATTTTTAGTGATTGTTGCCAATCAAACATTGAAAATTCTATCATTGACAAAAAAAAATCCATGAACAAACCTTGGTGAGATCACGACGGTACTTGTTGGCTGTGATAAGAGTTTTCAGCTTGTGAAGAGATCTGCGTGCGCCTGCTTTCATGGTACGCCTGACCGTTGCCTTTGCAGGCTTGAGCGCAGCCTTTGGCTTCTTGTAAACGACTGTGAAACCCTTTTTATCGGGAGTGTCAACAACACCAATGCTTTTGCGGTGTACAACACCCGAGTAACGGTAGCTGCTGAGGTTGGTCAGATTGTTTGGCTCCTACAAATTTTAGTGCAATACAGTCAGTAGTTGGACATTTTTTTTACTTATTTCTGGAATCTAGTTTAAATATAAATAGAATTGATAAATAATTAAACTACATTTATAAAGGACTATAATATTTCAATTTACTATATTGCTATTTGAGCTAAAGATTTTTTTCGTGCCAATCCGTGTGCAATAAACAGTAAATTTATTAGATTTAAAAAAATCTCAAATACTCATGAATTTGTTAATCGGTTAGTTTACTTCACGTAAAAAGTATACAGTACAATTGAAAATCCAGCCTCTAGCTCATCAACACTTTAATGTAAATTATACAGATAATGTGCAAAGTGTATAACCTAACGCTTGATAATCGTCGCGCTACTCTATTTTACGCATAAGGCCTTTTGTGCATGTAGAATACTCACTGTCGAAAAAGGTTTGCTAATGTTTCTCTTCTTAAGAAGGAAAGCATTATTGTTGCGAATGATCATCCAATTCAAGTGGGACGACATGATGAACCTGAAACATAAATTTCGTGTTCTATACAACAAATTAATAGAAGGAATTTCCTCGAGACTAAATGGACATGAGGTTAGAAATTTTATCATCGATACTACCGAGGGTGGATTTATCCCGTTATTGAAAAACAAAATAGATAATTCAACATTATTTCTACCCAATTAAATTGTTTTAAAAGGCGAATAGATATAGAATATTGAGAAAAAAATCATGAATGCGCCGTGCTCGAGGTTACGAGCGCTGACACATGTGGTTTCACTTAAACACGTTCTCCTTTTTTACAAATTAAAAAAATACAATCAATAAATAAACGCAATGAGGTAATAATCAATGATAATTGTTAAATACGAGTATCTAATATTATCGGAGTGATAATATCGTGTGAAATGAAAATGCAAGTTCCTTACCTCGTGCGTCCAAGGAGCAGCGAGAGAAAAGAAACTCGCACAGTGGGAGAGGAAATGTGACGGTCAAATGAGAGCTCTTGATATTCTTGAATTTTTTAAATATCAAGATTTATTAAACAATCAATAGATATTACGGCTTAATAGTAATTTATAGCTACTTTATAATATCATTTTCATGTTTATTTATAAAATATACCTGACGTAAAAGGCTTCACATGACTTGTGTAATTGCCGGAAGTCCAATCGGGGGGAATGTCACATTTCCCACTCGATAACTGTCGATAACAAGCAGTATGTACGACGGTAAACATACACAGCAGTCGAAAATAACACGTTTTATCTTCTTTTTATTTTTTTCATTAAAAAAATGGCAAGCGACGAGCACAAAAGATTAGCAAATTTTATAAAATCGACTCACAATCAGTTGCGAAAAGAATCGCGACTGTACGGACCGTTGAAAGCTTGGGAGAGGCATCTAGCTCGTACCGAAGTTCTCAAGGTTAGATCGGATACGAATTTTTGTCAACAACACATTCATGAATCGATAAGAATTAATTTGCAAATTGCAGAATTACGCAACGACGATGAGAGAATTAGCGACAAATCACTGGAAGGAAGAAATTATGGAGAAGGACGGAGAAACTCACTGTAGACACAAATGGATCAGGTCACAGTGTTATGATTATTTTTTTAACGGCGGAAGGGAAAAATTTGATGCGAGAGAAAAGGAGATTAGGAATAAGATGATGAACTCAGGACATGGCGTAGATAGTACAGAGCGTATGGTTAGTGAAGAAATTTCAAATAATGGTAGCGTACATAGCGAGCCAAAGATAACATTGCTCGACGTAGGCAGCTGTTACAATCCATTGGGAATAGAAAAAATGTTTGATGTAACTCCCATCGATATCGCACCATTTACCGATAAAGTATTTCAGTGTGATTTCCTGAATGTTCAACTAGGCTCGGAAACGATACTTTCCGGTGACAAAAAATCCATAGAAGAGTTGAAAGAATGTTCCTTTGACGCGGTCATTTTTTCTCTGCTTCTGGAATATTTTCCCTGTCCGGAACAGAGATTTGCATGTTGCAAAAAGGCTTACGAGCTGTTAAAAGAAGGTGGAATATTGCTCGTTATCACACCGGACTCTAATCACGTTGGGGCAAACGCTAATATCATGAAGTCATGGCGTTTTGTACTTTCGCGACTCGGTTGCATGAGGATAGTTTACGAAAAATTGCGACATCTTCATTGTCTCGGTTTTCGCAAGTGCGCCGACAAAACGGTTGCATTGAGATGGTCGGAGCTACAAATTATTCCCGAAAACGATAAATGCTTGAGTTCGGAAAATAAGATATACATCCCGCAAGATTTTCCGACTGTCGTTGAATCCGAGAAATCACGGGCAAACATTGTTTACGATCCTGAGGAATTAGTAAGAGTTTTCGACGAGATGCCTTGTTCCGCCGCAACCTTCGAATAAATTCTAATCAATCTAAATCGCTTCCCATCAAACAAAATTGACTTAGCATCCTTCGCGTAGTTACATCATAAATTCGCGATTGAAAAATCCCGCGTTGACGCGCGCGCGCGCCTCCTGGCGGATGCACGCGGCTCTATTGTTGCGCCCGATGTCACCACGCATTTCCGGCCAAGCTCCGACAATCTCGCAAGCTTCGGTGTTTTCCCCTCGAGTAAAGTGTGTCGCGTCGCGGGGAGACGCAATCGCGAATTTCGCAAAACTTAAAAGTCAAAAGGAGGTAAAAAAAAAGTCACATCGTAGCGTCCGTCGTGGTAGTTTTCTGTGCATCCATTGAAAATACCCGTAATATCGTTCAACGACGAGAAACGTCGTTTTAGAAGGATGTGCGTGGTTGTGACAAATGTCTCGACCGTAGCCGCGTATTCATGAGATCGCCGGTGTTGGCTGAAACATCTAACCTGCAACGGAGTGTGAAATAAAGAGAGAAGAAAAACTGACCGAACGAAATGGCGGTTGGAACGACAAAAGTCGTTCAGGTGACGAACATCGCGCCTCAAGCGACCAAGGATCAGATGCAAACGCTATTCGGCTATTTGGGAAAGATCGAGGATATAAGATTATATCCGACAATCAGAGACGTCGCCGTGCCCGTACAGTCGAGAATATGCTACATAAAATTTCACGATCATAGTAGCGTCGTCGTAGCTCAGCACATGACAAACACAGTCTTCATTGACCGTGCTCTTATTGTTATACCTTATCAGAATGGTGATATTCCCGATGAGCAGAGAGCCCTGGAGTTGACCAATAATGGCACAGTCGTACCCGGTAAGAATCAATATTTCAAATGCTTATTTATTTATTTGTTCCTTGTAGGGTGAGTTACGACGGTGATTGAACGATTGAGTGTAACAGGTTCTTTATTTTATTTACGAAAATACTTCTATCGGAAAGTACATTGTGTATTTTGGTAGAAAAATCCTAAAATCTAGTAGATAAGAAGACGTCAGTTACAGTTTTGAACAGGTAATAATTTGACTTTGAGCCAACCATAATAAATAGAAAGATCTGCGTAATGTGGAAAGTTAATGAAAATCGTTAAATAGCTTGTATGCCATAACCGAGTCTGTTTGTGCATATTGACAAAGAATAGGGCATATATTATTTTCCTTCGTGAGTACAATATATTCTTAGAAGGGAAGATTTCAGAGACCACCACCAACAATTGTTGATTCCATTTTTATTGACGCTATTTCAACATAAGTACTTTAACCTTTTACATTCGTTTCATTATCAAAATATATTTGTCTCCATACAGTACAACTTTCCATAGACAGACGGTAACAATACTGCTTGAAAAAGGGACACTCTCGGTCTACGAATGAATGAAATTGAACGAAATTCACTGGTGATTTCACCCTATACACGGAACAGATTCCTTTGTACTTTAGTACAGGAGTCTACAATAATAATTTTTATGTGACAATAAATGATGGAAAATTAATGAATTTGTTTTTACTCTGTTTTCATCAGGAACGTTTGCTAACGTTTTTATCATTCCTTCCGCAGGACTTTATCCATCCGAGCCCAAACTTCCTCCAAATGTTGTAAACGCGATAGAAGGAATTCCTCCCAATCATGTTATAACCACCATCGATCCCAAGCTCGACGCCAATGGATTACCGGCCTATCCTCATCTTCCCGGACACTTGGACAGCAGAAGAATAGAAGAGATAAGGCGCACACTGGTAGTTGGAAATCTCGATGTATCCGTGTCCGTTGAGCAACTCTTGGAATTCTTCGTGATCAACGGCGTAGAGATTAAGTACCTGAGGCTATGTACGCGGGATTCCGACACCGAACATTATGCTCTTCTCGAGCTTTCGGAACAATCGAACGTTGTCGCGGCGCTGCAATTAAACGGCAAAACACTCGCCGAAAAGTCCATCAAGTTGTATCATTCGACTCAAGCGATCGCGAAACCCGAAGCAAAGAGCAACGAGGCGGCACAGAAGGAAATAGAGGAGGCAATGTCGCGCGTCAAGGAAGCTCACAATTTAATATCAGCCGCGATAGATCCGATGATCGGTATGCTGTCGAAGGACAAACGTAGCCGGAGCGGTTCGCGAGGTCGTAAGTCACGATCGCGCTCCAGAGGACGGAGTCGACGCTCAAGATCGCGCAAACGTTCGCGCTCGCGACACAGACGATCACGCTCGCGACACAGACGCAGATCACGCTCTCGCTCGAAACGCTCACGATCCAAAGAACGCCGACGAAAATCACCGTCGCGAAGACGAAGCAGTTCCCGCGGACGTCATCGCTCGAGATCGAGATCACGAAGATCGAGATCGAGACGTTCGAGAACAAGATCGAAAGATCGCAAGAAGAGATCTTCACCACGTCGTAGAAGTCGTTCGAGATCACGGAGCAAACGTTCGAAATCGAAGACACGACGTTCTCGATCAAAGTCCAAATCTAGATCGTCCAAATCGAAATATTCGGAAAAATCAAAGGACAAGGACAGGCGTAGCAAGGATAAATCAGACAGTAATGGAAGGAAAAATGACGGCGATAGAGACAAGAGCGAGAGGAGCGAGAGAAGCGAAAAGAAATCTAGCAAGGATAAGAGAGCGGACAAGGAATCCAAGTCGGACGAAAAGTCACGGGGTGGAGGATCCGATTACAGCGACAGTAAGGACAAGGCCGAATCCGAAAATTGATATATTTTTTTTCCTTCAATTCATTTCGTAATAATAAATTCCTCTGCCGTTTTGAAGTAGCGTCGTGTACTGGCGTAATTGTCCCAATAAAATATGATTGAGAATTTCCAAAGTTTTCTGTCTGTGATAGAAAAAAAAAAACAAATCCGTTTGACGAAAGTAGCTACAATAGTAAAAGAGTTTAGTCATTCACACACTGTTATATGCGTATTAAGGAGGTTCGGCCAATGATCGATTAAGCAAGAATTCATTATCAGTTAATTTTTTGCAAATCTGACCATAATTCTTTTAAATATAAATATGAAAGAAAAATCCTGATTTGTAATATTTCCTTAACGATCTATGGGTAATGCATACGTTAAACACTATAATTGACTGATTTAGTCGCATCGACATTCTGGGACGATTTATAATTTTTATTGCATATTTCGTCGTTATCACGCGGTCAGATCTAATTTTCATTGCACTGATCATACTGTCAATCTGGACAAAGAAAAAAATTCAGACTTCTTGAATTTGCCTCAGTGACCGAGCTTCCTTAACATTGTATACAGTAATAACGATATTTATTCAAATTCTACAGATATAGTGTAACATAACAAGTAACATGAAACACACGATAACGCTAAAGCTTCGTTTGAGAAAGTAAAGAAAAAAAACGAAAATGAACGTTATCATACGTTGCCACCGAGCAGCTGTGGTTTCGTGTGCTTGCTTCGTCTCGTATTGTGATAGAGGTACGAGTGTACCCTCAAACTGTTGCTGTTCTTGTACTTATTGCCGCAAAGCTTGCACGTTAGACTCTCGAGAGGACCGTGAATATAACGTACGTGCACTTTGAGATTTTCTTTTCGCGTAAAGTGTCTGAGGCACCATGGACAAGAGTACATACGAACGACTTTGCCCCGGTTGACCCGCAACGTTGGACCGATCTCCGAGACAACCCTCAACGTAGTTTCCAGTGGCAAAGTATCGACCGGCAATCCTCTAACGGTTCTCTTTCCTCTTGGATAACTCGTCCCGTCGTGATGAAAATCCTTTGAATCTTTCAGTTGATGCGCATTATCGATTCCTAATTTTTTTTTGTTTTTTTTTTTTTTTTTTTTAAGTATAAAGAAAGAATCTTCAATGACTTTACCGTCTCTAATTTAAAAAAGGGGAGGGGGGCGAGAAAAAATCTTCTAACTCGATGATATCTTCCGGCTGGGCTTACCTATCGTTTGCTTCTCGTAATCCTGACCGTACGAGACTAGTTGCAAATTTGGCACAAAATCTTGGGAAGGATGATTATTCATATTTTCGCTTAGTCTGTAGTTCAATGGCTCTTCATTGACGTGTGAGGTTTCTCTCACTTCCGACGTATAATCCAAAGGATCGACGTCCGTCATTAATGGCAATTGATCATGCTTATTCTCGTAATTTTCATCAAAAATATTATTCATAGAGCGCACCACGTTCTCCGTATCGGAATCCACTTCTGACTGATGAAACGAATTACCGGCAGTGACTTTTACGAATGACTTGTCCGTACTTATCGCGGGTGATACTCGTCGAAGCGGAGAACGAACGGACCCTTCTAATCTCTGCGAAATTGCGTCTTCACTGTTGCTTCTGAGAGAATCTTCGCAGACACTCTCGGTTTTACAAATATCATCTCTTGTCTCCTTGTTCTCTATGTTCAACAATGAATCGCTGTGTTTCTCCTTTGTCAGACCTTTTATTTGGAGAGTTTCCGCAAGTTTCAAGAAACTTGAAATATCCTCCTGCTTTATGTTCACCTCTCCTTGATACATAAAATGCAGCATAGCCGACAAATCACGATAATTAACATCTTTGAGTATGACTATTGGATGCTTGCACGGATTTCCCTGTAAAATGTCAAAAATATTGATCACGCTGCGTTCAAAATTTCAATTAGTAACAATGAATCCGAACAACAATTTTTAAAAACCCATGCGTTCATTTAAAAATCTAAATAGCAGAAAAGTCCAATGTAAATTGGTTTTCTCATCCGTGCAGTCCGCTTACCTCAAAGACCTCTCTGAAATAAGAACTACAGACCGACAATATGAGCTTGTGAGCTCTGAGTATCTGTCCCTCCGCCGTAAGCGTAACATCAACAAGATGCTCATCCGTTAACAGAGTGTACAGGCCGGAGGACAAATTTGTGGGAAAACTGTTCCAAACCAAAGAAAACTGTTCTCCCGACATGATACAACTTTGTCTTAAATCTGAAAACCAAAAAAAAAAAATCTAATATTCACCTTGTGCTCAACGTACAAGAAAAAAAAATGACTATTCGCCTTTTTTCTTCTCGAGATAAATGGCCACTGTCAACATATCACCTTCACTTTTTTGTTTTTCATTTCTATTTCTAAACAATTGACTATGATGATCTCGTGCTTTTTTTGTCTTTATTGACAAAATTTCTTTAATACTCCACTACCAATAATGATGAGCCCGAAGAGTTATAAATTACCTGATAGCGAGACACGCGTACCCTACTAATCGTGGAGAATATATATGTTATCTCTCGACATGTATGTACAATATCGCGAGACACACTTTGTTTGCACGCGACAACGAGAATTTTTTCTTCGTGTAGTTTTTATGAATAGCAACTTTTTGAGCTCGAATTATAAGTTGATTTCGTCGTTATAGACATTGAAATTTTATTTTTCTCCATTAAACAATATATTCGCGGACAGTTTGACATTTTTGTGATATCGTATAATTCAATGTTTCATTATATGCGCGTCTCCAGTCCTTGTTTGCTCGATATGATATGGAAATTGGTAAACCCGAACGTAGTGAGCGGTTCGAAGTCAACTGCTGTACTGTAAATGCCTTCGATTTCGAACTCATATATACGTCGCAGATTATAACTCATACAGGTTATAACCACACCACTCTAAATTCAGGTTCTTTATACATATATTTTTAAACAATCCGAGCGGAGCAGCTGCGTGCTGTAAACAGCAGTCCGCTTTGTATACAGTGGACCGCATGGGTCGCGCAGCTGCACCAAGCTGCACCTTTACACCTACATCAATCTACATCGAGCGGCTCGCGGAACCTACCTGTAAAAACGTCTGTACTCCCTCAATTTTGAACGCATCAACCGGAAATTCTCAGAGAATATTCTTAATCGGTTATATTATAAGAATCCGTCGGAAACGGAAAATCAATTTTCTCAAAAATTTCAACTAGATGTTACGACCTTAACTGCATGACGATGATGTCGCGTAAACTCGAGTCGCGCTTTGCCGAGACATAACGCATAACTATTCCATGAATCATAAGACATATGAATGTAAGGTACTGTTAGTATGTGTACACATGCGAAGCTGCAGCAGAGTAATATATAACATCGTCGTCGTACCCCACACGTATCTCGTGTGCTTTCGTTTTTCCTTCCTGCCGTGTAGTGATACCACACAAATTGCACGGTCATCTTCACACCGGTGCAGCATCGTTCTATGCACTCTGCTCTTACCACTTTTTTTTTTAATCCTTCTTATGCACACCGAATGGCAACGTGAGCGCACCAAAATGCAAGAGCAAAGTGCAACAGCGTCCAATGAGACGTCCTTCTCGATCGCCCCACACTTGAAATTAAACGAAGCGCGTGACATTTGAATCAAGTGTGTGCCACAATGAAGATTGATGCTTCGACGATTTTTTTTTGTTTAATACAATTAATAGATCACTTATTTGATTGCAATAAGCGACAAATAATAGCGCGACTTTTTAGTAAGTATATATAAAAATTATAATCAAAACGCATAATATAATATACAATCTTTAGTAAAGCAAATCTATGTTTTGATATATGGGTTTATATGGGTTTATATATGGGTTTGCAGAGAAAAAGTTAGTTTTGTGGTGAGGAAATTCATTTTCAATCGTTGAACATATGAGCTTCCAGCGTTAAATTGCTTTTTCACTTTCGGTGAATCATGATTGATTGTAAAATACTTTTATATTACAATGAAGGTATGACATAAATCAGGTATGTTTCCGGATTGTAAGGAAAAAATAAAGCGAAATAAAAATTTTGCACACTTCGAGGGATCTCTAAACATTTTTCAAAGTAAAAATTGGAGTAGTCGGAATAATAGCAGCACCAAATTGGGATGAGATCACTTATAGATTATCGATTTTGTTTACAACTCGACTGGTAGTACACCAGCAGCTCTCGTAGATTCCGACACGTCGGTCGGTTTCCGTTCTCGTGTGACACACGACCAAGGCCGAACAGAATGATAATCCCGATTCGAATAGATCTTTTGGACATATCGTGAATTCAAAAATTGTGGAATTTCACATAATAAACGTATATTCCAAAACGAAAGAGTTACAACGGCATCAGCGATGGCAGTAAGTTGTAGCATTTTTATTCATGAAATACGAAATATTACTTATTTCTATACAAAAACATAACCCACAAACCTCCGCGGTGTTTGCACGTATGTTCACAATCTTTTGGAAACTATATGTTGAGCGGAAATTGACATTATTTTCAACAAAATGTTTCAGGCCGAAAAGAAAAGTAGCAAAGTCGGGACGAAAGGAGGTAAACAAATAGTCGAGGAGAACATAGAGACTCTAAATTTTTACAGAAACATGATTATTGCTGCGGTAATAATTTATCTAACTGTAATGACAGTTTTCTTTCAATTCAATGCATTGGAGATAGTAAGTTTATTTTGAAAAAAAAAAAAAAATGGACAAACCGCTATGAAATTTTTTATATTCTTTATATTGATACATTTGTGTTGCAGACTTTGACAATATTTTCCGGACTCGTGTATCTCGGTAGTTATAAATTCATGATTTACATGGCCCGATCAAATTACAGCGAAACTGGTCAATTGCTTGATTCTGGAATTGATCTTAATATGGTCGGCAGTGTGGCGGAGTAAGTAATACAATTTTCATAATAATATAAAATTAACAGTAAATGTATTTATTTCAGATTAGACATACATTACCGAAGTACAACAGTTTACTATATATTGCAGTTTTTTTTACTTTTCATGCTGACAATGTCTCTTTATAAATGTAATATAAAGATCGGAGAAAGTGAATGTTATAATGTTTATAAATTGGGTACCGTCAAAGGATATTTGAAATTGAATTCGCAGAAAATTGTGCATTCGTTCTGAACTTGTGAAATCCTGTGAATCTTTAATGTTTCGAAAATTGCTCCCATATTCAAAATCAAGGCAAAACCTGACCCTGTCAGGGTAAAGAAGATGCAAATTTAAACTTGCACATTACTTTTTCATCATTTATACACATACCTAATAAAGATTCTTCTATTTGGAGACTGAAATTGAAAAATCCCCTTTCACACAGAGGATGATGCGTTTTTGCAAAAAAAAAGATGAAAAAGCATTGTGCTAGCCTTAAATTGCATAATTTACAACCAATTTTTTTTATTGATTCAGGTTTATCATAGTGCAGGGTGTACGGTTATACTATACTCTAACTATTATTTGTCTATATGGTATAAGACGAAAATTCGTGTCCATTTGTAAATTGTGTCGCTGTGGTTAAAACACAATGGTGGAATATTTTTCCACTTAATTTGGTGTAATCATTTTAATATCTCATTGAGTTATATTATTTCCAGGAATTTCAAAGATCTCATAATTCTCACCGCGGGCGTTCAAGTTTTGTCCTTAGGATCAAATTACATGTGGCTCTTGTGGCTGCTGGTGAGTTCATGAAAAATCACACGTACCCGCGCTTTCATATGGTGTACGTATAGTTGTAACAACAATTGGTGATTACAGGCACCCGTCCGAGCACTCTGGATACTCTGGTCCAAAGTTCTGGCACCGTGGTTTTTCTCTGGATCTCAAGAGAAGCCGGAGGTCGACGAGAAAAAGCAACGAAAAATGGAGAGGAAGATGGCAAAACGTTATTCATAATGATGACGTTCGAATTTCCTAAAGAAAAAAAAAAGAAAAAATTACAAAAACAATGCTCCTTGTACATAAATCAAAACTCGAATCACCTTTTGCTTCGCCTTTCAAACGGGGAAGCTCATTTCTGGAGGCCCGTTTATTATTTATCTTTAAATATCTTACGATAAAAAGGCGAGCCTGTTCTTCCGGTATGTGTTTGTTCATTCGTCAATAATCGTTATCCATCATTGCCAGAATAATTTATATATGTACATATCTATACCACGCATAGGGAGCGTAAGACGAATTTGTTACGATTTATAAGTATAAATGTGACCAACAATAATATTGTCTCATTATGGAAAACAAATGATTGTTGAATCCATCCTGCATCCGAGCGAGTAACTCGAACGGAATTTTTTTTAATACCTTACAAATTTGTTACAATGAGAGACGGGTTAACTGTTTCACGCGATTCGTGCGATCAAATCTGTCCTCGGATGAAAAAAAAAAAAAAAAAAAAAAAGAAAACAGAGTACTCAGCAATTCAGGGATAGTCGAGTTACTCGTATGATAGCGTTGTATAGACACGCGCGTAGCTCGTCCTGTAGAGTAACTGTGGGAGCCTATATAATGGAAATTTTATATTACCTATAATCGCGATGACAAAAACAAAAGAGCTCGAAGGGAACCGTGTAATTATATAACTAATTTAATGGAATAAACCAGCGGGAAGAGGTAGGTAGAGCACACAAAGGTTAAAAACGCATTTCGGACACTTTTTGTTCTCTCGTGTCGGAAGCGGACTTTTCGGAAGATCGTCGTGAGCTCGGTAACTTCAGTGTCAAACAAGGTATGAACACGATTCGTTTTGAAAAACTACGTTATACCGTGGAACGATACTTGAGACATTGAAACGACGAAGGAATAACACTTATTTTATATAAAATATACAAATTTTGTTTATTACAAGTTAGGAATAGAGGAAATGATTGCGCGGCTGTTCGTTCTGTGTGCCGGCCTGCAAGTGTTGCTCCTCGGGGTCGTGGCGAACGAGAATGTCTCGAAGAATTGTATTAACTGCGTGAAATTAACGCGAGAAACGATAATCACAGAGATCATCGAGAATATCACGAATGAATCATCTTCTACTCCTCTTTTGTTGTCGCCCTCTTGCACGAATGGATCTAAGAAGAGGGAGAAGAAGGATCGGAAACGCGCCACGAATTTCGAAGAATTCGGGACTGATGACCAATCGGATTTCGTAATTCCTTGGTACACAAACGTTCCTCTACTTCCTATTGTGTTCGCGAGTTCATCAACATTGCCCGATGGCCCTTGCAAGAACCAGGCTCGACGTTACCTCAGAGATTTGAGAAATGGAACGCTCTGGGCCACTCAGAGTAAGTACACAGATTTTGATCTTTCGAACGATTAATTTCCACTTTTATCAATTAATCGTGCAATTCAAACTTAACAAAAATGTACTGTAATAGTAATGTCAGAAGTCTGACATTACTATCAATGAACTCACAATTCACCTCCGTCCTACAAGGTTTTTTAATATTAAGAACCAATAAATCCCCATTAATCAATGCCAATTTTTGTAGACGTACATTTTTGTTACGATTTTTCAAAGAATCGTCCATCAACAATGCTGTAATTTTATTTTTCGTTAGCTCAGTACTGTCGTTGAAATATGTTCATCAAATTTTAACATTAAAATCAAATTAGTGAAATGACAATATGATTGAAATTGAATAATATTTTAATTACAATTTGCTTCGTACCAAATTGTTAGTACGAATTTTAAATTTTCTTTCACTTTCAATTTCACTAGGAATTTATTGTTTTCACAAAGCAACAGTTACCCAGCCACATTGTGCTCCACTGCTGAGTGAAACAAAACGGCGTAAACAAAGTGTGACCATATTTCGTACAATTTAATATAATTCTTCGCGGTATACCAAAAAAAAAATCATTTCCTGAATTATGTATTTTCACCTTAACGCGCAAAAATCATTAATCGTATATAATAGTTAATCATTACCGTAGTTATGAGCGAGTATGTTGCATTCGCCTTATTGCTTCTCGATTGTTCCAGGGTTTGGTCACAACCGGGTCATGAAACGTTTCTTTGTTTTTTGTTCACCTATACACAGGTTGTCACGAATTTAAGATTATTTGTCAATAAATTATCTATTTTACATTCAGAGTCAGCAAAAGGGACGCGTTGAAGATAACCGTTAAAAATTGTTTGTTCGGATATTGAAAAAAGCACTTCTATTTCTAATCATTATGCTGATGACATTAGACCAAAAATATTCATTTACGATACAACGGTACTTCTTTCAATTATTACCGACATATGATGTAATTTAGTAGCTATGAATTGCTACATATATCTTTACAATAAAACTTGACAATGAAACTTTCTTTACATAAAATCACTTTGTAAAAATAAAATTATTAATCTAATCATATTTTGCAAGAGAGTTATTTTACAAAAGATTACATTTTTTTTCAATTTTCTATTCGCATAATATTCCATTATTACTTGTAAGCATATGTGTTACATGTACAATAGATAATTTTTGTCTGTATGAATAAATTTAATACAACGATTTAAAATACTTCCATTATCTTTTCCAATATATTCAATAACAATGTGCATATAGTAGAGTGAGCAATCAGCCCCACGTACAAGTCATACAAACAATTTCTCAACAGAATTACTGATTTCTATAAGTATACCAGAGGTACCTAGAAATAAGAAAATTGTTATAGCACATTCGATGATTAAAAACTGATTAATTTCCTATTGCCACGATCATTTTACACGATATGCTCATCGATGCAAAGAATACTCATTATTGTCGATAATTTTTATTATTTTTGTAATTGACACGTACGTTTGGTGTATATCGAATCACTTTTGCTATTTGCATGCCACATTAATGTAACTTTATCTCTTTCGAATTCGAAGAGTCGCCAAAAAGAAATAATAATAATTAAGTTGCTTCATATATTTGTCCGTTCAGTGTACGATTCATCGACAAAGTATCCAGATGGTTTGATCAGCGGACATACGAGACACTTCGGTGACTTTGACGGATGTTACAACTTGAGAGCAAAATTACCTTACAGTCACGACGATGAGAATTCTAACGAGGAAATCACCGGTAGATACTGTCTCGTTGATATACGATACGAGAAACGAGGTTTATCGCCTGTTGAAACAGACGAACGACACAGTCTTGAGTTTGATCCAAATGACTCGGTGTGGGAGGCGATCAGGGTTTGTGAAGCGATACCGAGAGTTCATTGAGAGACGAAAAAATAATTATTAAAATAATGTAACTAATGAAATTTTCATATTTGATATTTCGCAGGAAAAGGGTGACTTCAGGCGGGTCAAAAGGTACATGCTGCAAATGGCCTTGTGCGTACCCGAAGTCTGCAGTTCTTTTGACATCCAGGCAGCTCTTCAAGGGCCAATGAAGACATTTGCATTTGAGAAAAAATTGAATCTCGAGATTTCCGTTAAACCGCACTTCTGTCAAGCGCTGAAAGATGCACCGAAATTTTCACAATCGGCCAAAATATATTGGTAAAAAATTGATTCATATGAATGAAGTTAAAAATAGTTTTATAATAAAAAATATTAACATTAATATTAAATATTAGAATATACAGTATTATTATTGTGTATTCTAAAAAAATTATTTTTGTTCTAAAATCTCAATTATTTTTCTATCATCAATCCATTTTATTGAAATTATTAAATAACGAAAACAAAAAATTCGATTCCATTTCTTTTGCATGAGATCCGCTAGGTTCCAGCCTTTTATTATAATAGATTTATTATAATAATATAGAATTTTCCAAAATATATGTTTCAATTGCAGTTCAATAGTCGCCGGACTGATTATGCTGGTTTTAGTCAGTACGTGGTACGACTTTACACTGAAAGATTACAACGAGAACGTTAAAACGACGATGAGCGATTTGATACTGTGTTTCTCAGCTCGACGTAACTTCAACACACTAATGAAACCGACGACTGGACATCGTGGTCTCGAGACTCTGCATCTGATGCGTTTCTTTTACCTTACTCTGACGATGGTTGGACACAGAACAGTAGAATATTATACGTGTCCGGTGATAAATGCATCTTACATAGAATGGGTAAGAAAAAGTAATTTCTACGTTATATAATAGATAATTTTTTTTGCGGTTTCATTTCGCTGTTATTAATTGGCGTAAAATTGTCCTTTCAGCTGTACAAGTTCGAGCAATCTATGACGGTACTCGGTGGACCGCAAATAGTCGAGGCTTTCTTTAGCATCGGTGGTATCCTTGTTACGTACAATTTGCTAACCGAGCTCGACGCGAGGAAAAAGATAAATTTTTTTGGTCCAATAATTATACGATTTCTCAGGTTATAAATACATGAAAAATACAATAATATGCTATTAATTTTGAATAAAATTCACATTCCTAACGAAACGTGAGAAATTTTCGGGTAAAAAAAAACGTCTGTAAACTTTGCATAGGTTGACGCCAACGTACATGCTAATCGTCTTTTTCAATGCCCTCTTACTACCGTATCTCGGCTCTGGACCTTACTGGGAATGGAAAGTCGGACTCGAGCGTGACAGTTGTGCGAATAATTGGTGGACCAATCTTTTGTACATAAACAATTACGTAAATCCAGAAATGATCGTAAGGTTTTAAAACTCAAATTAGACAATCGTAGGTTTGGATGTCCAATTAATTTTTCTATCTTCTATCTTTCAGTGTATGTTTCAATCATGGTATTTGGCGGCTGATTATCATCTCTACATAATAGCATTAATGGTGGTCTATATGTTCTGGCGGATGCCACGTAAAATTGGTTATTTATTTCTCTCTATCATCATACTCGGTGGTTGCGTTACGCCGTTTTTGTACACGTATGTTTACGACGTACAACCTCTCTACAAAGGTCTACTGTAGTAAGTATCACGCCATAGAACTTTAATCGAAAGTCTCGTTATAAAAATTATATAAACGTGTACAAAAAGTTTAAGGATGTTTTGTTCGTATTGTCCAATTCAATGGTCAATATCCATGGGAATTGCATTCCAATGAGATAATTTTTTTTCTTATGGTATATATGGAAGGTACCAAGAATATTGAGTTTGGAAAATAATAATGTTAAAAAGAAAAAGTCATTAAAAATAACGGTTAAAATGTGTTAATCGAATATTTAAAAAATTCATTTTCCTTTTTATCGCATTTATTTATTGCCGATCTTTTTTAATACAATTTTTTATTCTAATTTGTCATTATATTTTTCGTTACTTGTCGAAAATTTGAAATTCCTTCTCGTATAATTATAAATTACATTTTTTCTGCCGGAATAGAATTGTTTCTGGAAGAATTTTTCACAATTTTTATAGTTTTCAATTAACAAGTCGTGCGACAAATAAATAATCTTAAAGAACTATTTTGAAGATTCTTTCAGAGGATATAACTATGAAACTGGTCGGTCAATGAATTTTAATTTGACAAGCATAATATACTTAGGTAAAGGCGTTAAAATCATTAACAGAATTGATGTGAGACATTTTTTTTACAGCATGCAAGAAGTTCGTTACGATCCCTACTTCACGGGACACTATATAAAAACTCACGAGCGTATAACGTCTTATTTCATCGGAGTATTATTTGGTGCTGTGATTTACGATCACGGTCGGGCTCCTTGGCGACTTGGCAAAGTACGTAATATATAATACATACGTGTGCGTGCGTTTATGTATAGAGCACCTATTAAGGAATTGATATATTCTAAACAATACTGAATATCGATCGGAAACAATCGACGTATATGGTTACCATTGATTACACGGGTTTCATCATTCAGGTTTCCTCGAATATTTTCTTCATATTGTTCGCGGTCGTGTTCAGCCTCGGGTCACAAGTTCTCGGGCATAAATTTTACGATCCAAACGCAAATCCAACGATACTCGAAGCAGCGATTTATGCTTGTCTACACAGGGGTATATTCGCAATAGCCACTTGCGCCGTGCCAGCGTTAATGACATTCGGCGATGGTTTGGGTAATTATCGGCATACTTTTCATAGCCGACATCTTGAAATGAAAAATTAATTGGAAATAATTCTTGGTATTTTTACGAACGACGAATTCGAGGTAAAGCGAAATTGAAGTGAAAGTAAACAGAGAATAATTTCACACAAATCAAATATTGAAATTCAATAAAAACCCCCAATTCTGAAATACAATGTCAGATGAATATTTTTTTTTTTTTCGAATTTATACTCCTGATTCTTTTGTTTTCTTCCCCTCAGATTTCCACTACAATTTTCTAACACCACGTTGGGTTCAACCGTTGGCGAGATTAACGTACGGTGCATATCTCATTCATACCGTGCATCAGTTGTACGATGTCGGAGTAACGAGAAGCGCGAGAAGTTTCGCAGTTCACAACATGGTATGTGTTACATTTTTTTCTTTACTACCATTTATTTTTATCTATGTATTCCTCCCGAGCGAACTAGTCGAGTAAGAACGACGCAAAAAAATGTGCATTGCTTGCAGTTTTGGGATTATATACCGGATATGGCGTTCATGTTCGCTTTATCGTTGCTACTCGCACTAATCGTCGAGGGACCATTTAGAAGAATTGAAAAACGCTTCCTTATGAAGAGAGAAAAGAGACAACGGTTCAATGAGTGAGTATACTCAACACTTATTCTACCTTTTCTATATATCAATTATTATTTATCCACATAAATATACGATTTGAAAAAAGAAAGAGATGTAATACAAAACATTTTATTTGGAAAATATTTCCAGCTCAAAGCACGAAGCAAAGAAGATAAACTAGTCAACGATCAATTGATTGATAACTAACATTACAATTGATAAATTGTACAGCAGACGTAAGTTCAATCAAATTTTCCTTACTACAATTTTCATTCAACACATTAGGTACAATTGTAAGTCATTTGGGTTATATATATATGTATAAATATTATGTATGCCTTATTAAAAATATTCTTGTATATTTCGAAGATTGATATTTGTGATTAAAAAATATTAATTTTTCTGTATCAAATGTTTTCCACCATATATCTGTTCGAATTGTAATCGCCTCTTTGAAAGGATTTTCTTCATGCAACCTGGAGAAGATCCATACAAAAATCATGGTAAACTTTTTACAGTTTCTGGTTACGAAGATATGTTATTAACGAAATAAATGTTTATTAGTGTTTAATTCGATAACGAGTTGTCCCACGAGATTTTGGATGCAGACATTTTTGTAGAACATGAAATTCTCCACAAAAACTTTTAACATATTTATGTTATTCCCAGGTGCAACCATTGTCGAGAAAACTAACAGTTAATCTTGCACCAATGGCGAATACCTCAAAGCGAAGATCGTTGAGTCCCAGTCCCAAGAAAGACCCAATTTCCTTTGAATCGGTGGGATGATAAAAAAACATGATTAGGACCTTTATTGCAACGATATGTTGTGCCAAAAATGTGCCATGCATATCCATGATTAGAGGAACGATTACGTAACTATAGAAACGTAAACATTAATGTTTCGAGCCGAAGCTTCTCGAAAATGGTTATCCCTGGTAATAATATGTATAACTTTTTTTGTAGATAATTTAACGCTCTACAAATAATATCTTTAGCGAAAATGGTGTCAGATACGGCGTTTACGAGTAAAACGCTTGTAAATATTTATCTTGTTTATAACAGTTTGCGTATCGATTTTTTCGAAATGTAATCAATATTTTCGTAATTATTAGCTGAAAAACAATCGAGTTCACGCTTTCTTCAACAGAAAGTTAGAGGATTTTACCACAGGACTTGTTGAATTTTTGCTGATCCTTCGGGACTCGGGATATATTATTAGATGCAGATGACTCAAGCAGACAGTTGATGGGTAGACGGTTAGGAAACCCGCATCAGAGGATTTTTTTTATGCACGGTTTTATACGTGAATATTGTTCACGTTTGTTATCACTAAGCTATTCGAAAAATCTTTTCGTAGTTTTACTGACAATAAAAATGTTGGAAGTATTCGTACGAAGAAAATGTACTCCTTCAGGTGCATCGTGCACCGACCTTGGACTATCTTGGACTATATACAGTTGGGTTGTCGCGTTGTTGCATGGCAAGCGCGTAACGCACGCACACCAAGATCTCATTGCCTGTGTGCAGGCTATAAATGCCAAAGTGTGATGCGGTGTGATCCCCAATGTGCGAAGTTTAGCGAAGTTGCTAATACCGTCGATTTCTGTAACGTTTCGCGAGTTTTGTGTTGCTTTCGTGTCAATGCTTGATGACACGACACGTATTTAAATGGCACTCGCGTTGTGTTCTTTATAATTTTTAGCATATTTTTTTTGTTGATTGTTTTGCCATTTATGCCGCTCTAACAATACAATATATAAAACAGTCGGAGTGACATTGTTAGAAAAGGTTTTCGTAGTGGAGGCATACAACCATTGCCATTCGTGACAATCATGGATACTTATGTAATTTTTAAATTTACATGTTCATCGTCTGTTCAATATCTTGCCAATGGAAAAGGTTAGTACCAAAATGTTTTGAAAAAAATTCTCATTTTAGTGAATGTTATGACTTTTGAAACATAACTCACGCTTTTTCGTGTCTTTAATTCGACAATTAATTGCAGTTATTCCAAGATTGTAAAAAACAAACGTTCATATTGTTGAATCGTAAAAACGTCGAGAGCAAGGAGAAAATAATGTAGGCGCGTATAAGAAAAATGATACCAGACATGATAACGCTGACGCCTGTACGACGAAGATGTTTCATCATATTATTAATTGTGCTGGTACCATGCACCGTTCTGAATCTCGTCTCTATGCCGGATATACGCGAAGAGACTGCGCTTCAGAACGGCATAGCGGAACTACAAGCGAAATTTGAACACCTACAGTCAAAGTACATAACGAGTCAGGAGGAAATACATTTACTGTCGCATCAGTTACTTACTCTAACGGAAAATACTCACATTCTTCCGGATCTCCAATTTTTATTGAACAACGGAACGTCCAACATAACAAGCATAAAGTTACCATCAATTTATAATTTTCTTCCTCACTTTTTGAGCGACTCGAATAGCCTTAGACCGGCTTTTCTTCAGAGCAAAGGACGCACCGGAGTTAGCATGATACTTGGCATTCCAACGGTCAAAAGAGAAGTTCAAAGTTACCTGTTGGCTACTCTGAAGAATCTGTTGGATCGCATGAGTACTGCCGAAACTTCTGACACTTTGATTATAGTATTAGTAGCTGAGGTAAGAAAATATCTATGTTCTTGCCTCTCCTCGTAGACCAATGTGGCTTACATATGTTTTTTTCCAAAATGTGAAGGCACTTTCGAGAAAAAGGGTTTCAACAATTGTTTAACTGATATTTCACATTACCTTGTATGATTTTTACAGACGGATCTCGAATACGTGACTTATGTTGCAAAGCAAATTGAGGTCCAGTAAGTATATGGTATATGCTATTGAGATGGAAATGTTTAACGTTAAACGTATGGAAATAACTTGACAAATATTTATAACAGATTCCCTAGTGAATCGGAAGCTGGTGTCATCGAGGTGATATCACCGTCACCCTCTTATTATCCCGATCTATCGAAACTACGTGCTACACTTGGTGACGATCATCAACGCGTAGTTTGGCGATCGAAACAAAATTTGGATTTTGCATTTTTAATGTCGTACGCTCAGCCTAAAGGAACATTTTATATACAATTGGAGGACGATATTCTGGCTAAAAAAAATTTTATAACTACCATGAAATCTTTTGCTTTACAAAAAATAAGTATGAAGGAGAATTGGTTTGTTCTCGACTTTTGTCAATTGGGTTTTATCGGTAAGATTGATAATTTCTATAGTAACGCACCGTATGGTCGCGCACCACGTTTTTTGTATTTAAAACTGCAATACGTCGACGGTTTCAGGTAAACTATTTAAATGCGTCGAATTACCGTGGTTAGTGCAATTCTTTCTGATGTTTTATAACGACAAACCCGTCGATTGGTTGCTCGATCATTTGGTATCAACGAAAGTTTGTAGCCTCGATAAGGACAGCGTGAGTATCAACGACGATAATGCCGGATAAATTAAAACGCAACCGCTGATAACATATCGCATCGCGTAACAGTAACGGGTGCATGTTCGAATTTTGTCTTTCAGAAACACTGCAAAATGGCTAAAGCGGAATTATGGCTGCACTACAAACCTTCGTTGTTTCAACACATAGGCACGCATTCTTCCTTAAAAGGAAAAGTACAAAAACTAAAAGTATGTTGAATTATTATTACAAAACGTAAAAATTATTCAATACATTTATTGATTATTAATGAAATTTTCCATCTCAACAGGACAAACAATTTGGCAAGATTACGTTATACTATGCCCATGAAAATCCAGATGCAACTGTTGAATCTCAAATAAAGCCATACAAACAGTTCACACTGTATAAAGCGTACAAAGGGGAATCCTTTTTCTGGGGTCTCTTGCCACAACCTGGAGATCACGTAAAATTCAAGTTCACACGGCCTATTTTTATAAAGAAGCAAGTATCTCCATTAATCAAGAATTTGCGATCGAGCAGGAATTCATTTTTCACTATAACGCTATAATACATTTTTCTCCAGGTATTTGTTCAGAAGTGGCAATCTCGAGCATCCTTCCGACAAATTTTACAACACAACCATAGAAGTCCTGCCTGAATCGTCAAGTGCTCTCAACAGAAACAGCAACAATGTTACCGAAGATGGTTACGTTATTATAGGTAAACAACTAAACTCTCATATTGGTATTGAGACGATTGTGATTTGAAAAAAAAAAAAAAACCAATAGAAACGTTTTTTCTTATCCAACAGGAAAATTCGACAGTCTCGGAATAGCGAGTGGAATGGTAAACAGACAATTCGGACGTGTGATGATTCTTCGAATGACTGTGCATAGTGAAAGTGAAAATTGGGCAATATTGTCCGAGGTAACCAAATCATGGATGGATTTTTCTTTACGTTCATTAGACATCAATATTTATCGTCGTTTTTGCTTTCTCTAATAGATCCACATAGTTGAAGATGATCTCAGCTGACGTTCAAGGGGTAAAGTAATTCGATAGAAATTACAATAATATAATATAATATATATATATGCAAGATAGCAATACGGAATTGAATTTCCATCGAAAGTCGCGTAATTCGCCAATCCACGGGACCGTTGTTGCCCTCATCAAACGTGATTCATCAATTGCCTATCATCAATTGCCTATCAAACGTGAGAATTACGTAGCAATAGAGACAGTATTCTTCTTCAAATGTGATTTCGTACCTTTTTATTTATACTATTCAACGTGTACAGAGAATTTTTTTAATCTATTCAGCGAATCTCAAATTTTTATGCACTGTGTTGTAGCGTACAAAAGATCTCGGAAGATTTGTTAAAAGGCAGCTTAGTTCTATCCCGAATCTAGTACTGAGAGTTAAAATATATATTATACTTGTATATATATATGGCATTCTTTCTAAAGTTAACCTGCCTCCAATCCGCACGATTTTTTATTTAACCTATAATTTGTTATATTATTCACCCAACTGCATAGAGTGGACTCAATTGTTTTTAGATTTCTTAACCCCCGCGTTTCGACGTTATCATATTTTCGAAAGTGCGCGGAAATTTGAACAGTTGATATTTACGTTTGTATGAATAATCGTACGTGTCTAATTTCGATAGCTTACGTATCGAAGTTCTAGACGTATTATGACAAAAAATAAATTTACACATTTCTGTTATTGGGACAAACAAAAATTAAACACTCTATTCAGTTGGATTAATAAAGTAATGAATTCTGGATTGAAGAGAAAAATGGTGAGATCTGAAGGCTGAGGATTTGGGATGAAATCCGGAGACGCGGCAGTGTTTTACCCTAGAGATTATACAATTTCTATCGATGGCTATACAGGGCATGAGCATTTTCAACAGTAGGATGAAAAAATTCTGTACAACTTCTAGTCTACTTGAAACGATCAACTTGTGGAGTATATATTTGTCGATTCAACTCGCCTCGTGCCTAACTGACATTGAATTTAACTGTTAATCTTATCGCCATAATGTCGTCTCACGCTAACTTCTTGAAACAAAAACAATCTTACGTGCTGTACTGAAGATTATAAAAAAGGGATATTCGCGAATTTTGTACTTAATAATATATAGATACATATTTATATATATATGTATGTATGTGTGTATGTATTAATAGGGATGATAATAACTCATGAAATAAGTTGTCTCAAGAATACAGCGTCTTTACAATTGTTGTTAAATAATGTATCTACAATGCTAATGCTAAAAATTACTAAAAAAATGGACCATCTTTGCACTCGCCCGAGTATAATCTATTGTCAATAATTATTGTACCGCATTCGCACGGCCAATCTGTGTCTGAATGTGCAATCGTAGTAACGAAAAGTAATCAAGCTTGTGCGTTCGGTCTGTTTAATTGTCTAAAAAAAAATAAAAAATGTATTTATTCCGCGCATTAGGTACCCGTTCCTTTTGTGACTGCTCTACATTATAGTATATATATTATCGTATATACACTCTATCAGAAGCAAATTATAATTATATTTTACAACATAACATTACGAAGATTCTTATTGTACTATATATTCTATTTATTATATTACATATTGGTTTTTTAAAGATCTGCGTTTACACAACAGAAACAAAAAAAATGAGCTGACGCAAGTACCGAATCGCATTTTTTTTTTAATTTTACACGGCAAAATCGCTTTTATTATTCGGAAAGACTGCTCGAGCGATTCTAAGTTTTCTAAATTTCAGACACGATATACATGACATATATATAATATATATAAGGATAAAGTAAACTTGTTTAAGAATAAAACGAAAATTTTCGTAGAAAAAGTCTACTTTTCTACGATAAAAATTAATCGATGAATATCGGTGACTGTAAAAATGTTGTAGTCAAATAAAAAAAGAAATTATGCGTTTATGATGCCGAAAGAGAGATTAATTTGAGGCGTTTACGAAGATACAAAATTTCTTCTCGCACGATTCTGGATGGCCGTTTTGACTAGAACTCGGGGGTTTTTGGTCGGGAATGAGCCTCATACGGGCTTCTTCTCTCTCCTTCAAGTGTTTTCCGAGTAACATTATCGGGTATGATCTTTTTCATCTTCGAAATAACTTCCACTATTCGTTTCTCTGAAATTTGAATTTAACATTTGCAAAAATTTACTTGATTACAGTCTTCTCGAAACGAGTACTCTGAAGGGCAATGGGTTGGCAGTAACACCGTCGGTAAAAGTCGTCGTGGGTTTTTCCTCGCCCGGAACAACGGAAAACGTGAATTTTTGCAAAAGAGCAGCTGTGAAAATGAATACATTGCTCTTTGCGAGGACTTCGCCCATGCAGTGGTGTTTTCCTGTAGAAAAAAAGGTATCGTGATTTTTTCAACGAGAAAAAAATGAATTACATCAATCGCGAAATGTAAATCACGCACCTAGACTGAATGGAATATATTGATCAGGCACGAATATATTTCCTTTTGCGTCGATGAATCGTTCTGGACGGAAGACTTCCGGATCGCCCCAAGACTCGTCCATCAATACTCTGCTGAAGTTCGCGACTACCATTGAATTCTTTATAAAGATGAAAAAATAACATTTAAAAAAACTATCGACAATTCGCATATGAATTTGTAAAGTTCAAGTGATCACAAGGGCATGATTACGTCATCTCCCTAATTTAAGTCAATTAAAAATGAATTTAATTCAATATAACAATCATGTTATTCCTGTTATCAATTTCTGAATTTATAAAAGGTCATATCACGAAAACTAAAGGTAAAAGTCATTTCTACATTTTGCCATTATCATATTTAAAAAAAATCTAGAAAATCGTTTGGAATTTGTCACCGAAGATATCGTAATAATTAAAATTATCATCGTACTTTTGGTATTCTATAGCCCATAATAGACGTGTCTTTGAGTGCCCGATGAGGAATATTCATAGTTCTTCCCATAAACATTCTTATTGACTCTAGACCGATGGCGTTTACGTAAGTCATTTTCGGACGATCGGCAAGAGTGGGAAATCGATCGCGACCTATAACCCTGTCGATCTCATCCTGTGCTCTTCTTTGAACTTCCGGATAGAGTACGAGATACAAGAAACAAAAGTTCATTGCTTTCGTGGTTGTCTCCGATCCGGCCATGAAGAGATCCACGCATATGGCCAACAATTGTTTTTCTACGATGAATATTCGTTAGTAACAAAATTTAACCGGAATATTATATCATAATTGTGATTTGAAAAAAAAAACAACAAAATGCATTTTACCGGAAAATGTCTCGTTTATAGTTTCAGACTGAAGAATCTTCAGATAAGCGTCCATGAGGTCACGAGGAGAATCAGGATCGAATTTTTGCTTGTGAAGGTTCAATTCTTCCTAGAATGAAGAGAAAACATTAAAGCATGACAACGACTCATTGGCATTGGAGAAGCTCTATAAGCGAATACACACATTCAGAAACGTCCACAATTGTTGGTGAGTCTCCATAAATTTCTTGTAACCACAGATTTCCGGTGCGATGTAACGTAATATCGGAAAATGACCGAACATGCAACCGATCATGTCGCAATCTCGCAACAGTGTCGTAAGGATTTTTTGCAGATGTATTAATTCCTTGTCGTCTTGATTGAATCTACGATGAAGAAAATATCGTGAGAGGAGAAGTGAAAACGTCGATCCTGAGAGCATCCTGTCTTAGAAACTCTGTATGCTTATTATTTGTCTTCTTTATCAAACCTTTTACCGGCCATCATTCTCCATAGTGTATTGAGAATTGACACGCCAAAAACGTCGTCCATCTGTATAATCATTTCCGAAAATTTCGAAGCCTTTCGTACATCGTCGTAGTCCTCGGCTTTGACGTACATATCTTCAATTTTCAAGGATTTCGGATTGTCAATAATTTTACGTTGTTTCTCGTGTGTTCTACGAGGTTCCGTGATATCCGACAGATTTCTCTTGTTACACCGATTATCCTGTCCGGTGAGTTGATAAATTCTACCATCGTTCTTCACGTTGTTGTTATTTCCAATATTTTCTCGTATAAATAAACCGGTCTCGAGACGACTTAGCATATCGTTCACGAGATACGATGCCTCTTCCTCTATCATCGTGGCCATGTCGTTTCGTCCAAAACCTAACTCTCGCAAGTGACGTAACACGAAACGACGCTGCTCGACCCATAGTGTTCCGTCAGTCACCAGGACACCTGCGATGAGCGAGACACTTTGAGTTAGTTAATTGTTGGAATTAATCGACATTTATTAGTTTTCAAACAAGCAAATTTCCATCTTCAATTTCGCGCTATTTTGAATTTTACAACAACAAAGCTTCCTCTCCGAAGAACTAAAAAGCGACGTTTTTTTTTCAAATATAAAAGTTTCATTGTCACCTCTTCTCTCGCCCCAAGTGCGAGCTTCGTAAACGGGTCCTGTGGGCCTTCCGTCGCAATCCTCGCTCGTCAACATCGAACGCATACTTTCATAACTGTTGAGCACGACGATACGATCTTTGCCAATTTTGAGACCCACAACGGATCCGTATTTCTTCGACAATTGGGTACATGATTCGTGGAGATAACCGGTTTCCTTTCGTATGCGTGCCACTTCTAGCGCCGAACCCAAAATCGGCAGCCATCTTGGTCCTTTTATGTAAATTGAGCAAACATACTTAAAGCGTTGTGTCATTACACGATTTCTATTTCTTTTTCAGATATCTCTTCTTTTTCGCATTTATTATCCCAAAAGGATATTGTTACCTGGAGGATATCCTCTCGGTTTCGTCGAACTCATGTACAGAAGCAGCAATACCAAAATCAGCAGCAACACCGTGGGTGCAAGGATCCTAAAAAAAACCCACTCGAGTCTCATTATAAGGCCAAAGATATTTGGCGTCGAGAGAAAGTAGGACTAAATTAAATTTGGGATTTACATTCGTAATGTAACGTGATCAAGCGTGACCGGTTTAGTTGTGGAAAGTGTGAGTTAAATGTTAATACTTTACTGCTAATAAGCCGGCAATTAGAAATGCGAATCGTTGATAAAGGAAACACGTTAATTTACATAACGAATCTAGAATAATTAATTAAATCATTGCCCAAAATTAGTATTTTTTTGTGGTCTGTGAACGAGCAACTATCTATAATATTTTGTCATTTTAATCCAACGCCAGAAAGTAATCTACTGCATTATTTCAAAATAGCAAGGAAAAAAATGAGTTCATTGTACGAATGTTAAAAAATTGCATCAGAATGAACAAGTACATTTGGCAATCGTTTTAACAACGTGTATCATTAAGTGTGGCTTGTCTGTACGTCTGCGAATGGGTATATGGCAATTTTTGCGCAATGAGCGAGCGTATCTTCGGGTTGCTCGAGACACCGGCAACACACGATTTCACGCGGGAATAAAGAAAGTGAAACGTGCCGTGATCTTATGGGAGAAAGTTGTCCGCGGAAGGTGCAACTCGTGACTTACAAAAAGTTCTGTCCTCCATAATTTCACAACTACTTATGTAACTTGTTTGAAAATTTTCCACAAATCTTTTGTCCCACTTTACGGTATGAAATATCGAAATTAACATCCTCCTGTCATAACGATTGACAATTTTGGAAAATTACGATTATTTTTTTTTTACCAAGTTTCTCGCACAACACAAATCTACTTGGTAAAATGTTGTCAAATTGGTGCTACTTTGCCCGAACAAAACGTGTCACAATACCCGGAACTTATTCATAAATGTGTGTTTAAGTGCTTGAAGTTATTACGAAATATTTCTGAGTGCACTGTTAAACGCTCGTTAACCGTAACTTTCGCGTGGTAATAGCGAACATTAACGATCGAATGTTATTTAACACGAGAGAGAAAAAATAATGTAGGCAAAAAAAAAATCAAATTAGCCAATCATACCTGAACTCGAGAGAAATTACTTCGAGCATCGTAAACACGAAACTGTGAGTCGTAGAACGGAACGAGCTGCTTTTAAATCTTCTGCGAATATACAGAGAATAAAGTGTACCTCGAGATTTGAGGTAGGGGAACAAGTTGTGGAGTCCCATAGTATATTACAGAAACATTCTCTTTTTTTTTCGTGATATACTCCGGGGGTACAAATCGCGAAGCAGCTCACGGGTTTACAATCAATCATTTCTTTATTATCTCATAAATGAAACAGAATAGATATTTACAGAGTTCATCAGACTCAATGATAGATTCGAGAGTGAAAATTGCGAAGATGATACGATAATTTATTTGTCGTGTTCATTTTTTTCTCTTATCTCTTCTTCTGCTACTTCGCATTGTTTTTCTTCCTCATTTTCAGTTTCTTTCTCGTCGTCTTCTTCTTCTTCTTCTCCTTCATCTTCTATTTTTATTTTTCCTTCCACGTCTTTTTTTTCTTCCTTTGTGGAGTCAATCGCTGTTTCAATAGGCAGCCGATCTCCCCATTTACTGGCCTTAGCACACCGATACATCCATCTGGCAAAAATTACATTTCCATTGTCAACTCGTTGTTTTAATTAAAGATAACTACTAAAAATTTTGCGAAACTCACTTTCCGTGTTTCGTAGCGGTAAATATAATCTCATTGAGCCTTCCATCTGCCGTACACATCCGGCATATGGCATGTTTGGATCGTACGAGAGTTGGTCGTACTATGCGCGGCCAATTTTTCGTATCCGCGGAGGATTCGCCTGACGAATATATTATTTCCAGTATAGAATAAATCAACTTCCTGATTGCGTCACATATCAAGGATAAGATTTTATTGAAAACTCGTACCTTTTTTAAGTACTACGTACGAAAACCGTTCAATTCCAGGCCTGGCGATGTTTTTCAATCGCAACGGATTATAAGCAACTTCGAAGTTGCACGGTGTGTTGTCCGTCTTGTAACGCGGACACGGTAAGTCGTGGGGACACTAAAAATCGAGGAAAGAAAAGCCTTTTAGAAGCGATAAGCTTAAATTTCATGTTGTTCCTCATGAATTTTTCCAACACTTATTTACCGGTGAAAAAACGCAATTGGGTTGAAGTTCTGTTTCGTTTTGTGCTCGTTGCATATGAAGAATAAAATCCCGAGCTTCGTTGATCATCTACCGAATAACAAATGTTTTCAGTATTAAAACAAACAATATCATGTTCCATATTATCATCGGGAGTAATACGAAATTCACCTTAAATCCCGCGTTAGTTCCCTGCTCGACAATCACCAAATATCGTTCTGTTCTGGCCCAAAGTTTTGCGATGGTCTCAAGACGCGTTTTCATCGTTGGCAATTCAAGTAGAGAATAAGCGCTCACCACAATATCGTAAGTTCGCTAAAAAAAACAAAACATGATTGTCATTATTTGTGCAAATTTTTGACATGGAAGGGCCACACTATTGAACGTCGTTGGAAAATTTATACGTACATTCGATAATGGTATGAACTGTCGATAAAAGACTTTTTTGATTTTAGGATCTGCATGACCAATGATCAATTCTGATAAATCATTCATTTCCGTTGATACATCGACACACATGTGCTCCCGAACTGATGTCGGCCATAAGTGTGACGTGACCCTGTTAAAAATGAATTTTTCTCACTTCAAAAAACGTCTTTCCGTTGGGTAATCTCGAATTGAAGGAAAAAATTAATGAAACATACAATGCAACGGTGCCAACACCGGATCCGAAATCTAATAACGTCTTCGGTTGAAAATCCTTGTCGCGCGTGCTAATCTCATGAAATATTTTGTAAAGAACAGCATATTCCTGAGCGCTTCGCGCAACAAGATACAGTAAACTAGCGTATCTGTTATATTGGATCGGCGACCAAGAGTGAATAATTTGTTTCAATATAAACGCACTTCTTTTTTTCTCTTTAGCCTCCAAATCGGCAAGTGACTGTACATCCTCGCTCTGTGCCTTTCTTTGCGACGCGACTTTCATTGCTATTTCGGTATATTTCGCTTTTACAACTGATTCCTCGGCTGGCGGATGTCTGCCGTTCAAATAATTTGCCAATTTCTCACTGTCCAAAATGAGCGCCGACATCGGCGTATCTAAACGTATGGAAAACAACGATTTGTTGTATTTTTTTCTTTTGGATTATAGTTCTTGATAATAAAGCGATAATAATGATGAAATGTTATATTTACCGATTAACGCTTTTTTCACAGCAACGAATAGCCAATCCGGTAATTGAACGGTTGTCGCTATCATTTTTCCCGGATGCTTGCGCGGTTTCAATTCCTCGTTATCGATCTTCTTGTATGTCTCCTCGTCCATCGTGACACTCAGTTTGACTTTTTGCCTCGTTGACATCTACGAGCCATTAATTATTGCATGAAATTACCCGTTGATTTTCCGAATTGTCGAAATAATTGTCACCTCACCTGACGTGTTTGCCGCGCTATCGGTAAATAAAATCTCGTCAACATTGTGCTGAAACATAAATGCTAATATGTAAGGACAATCGGCCATAATTTAATAGCGTTTTCATATCGTGTAATTTTGAATATCCATTGTTGTTGATATTAGTTGTAGGGAACCCCATCAGGGGCCACTAGGCAACGAACATCTTTTCTCTCTCTCTCTCTCTCTCTTTAGTCATTCTAGAATTTATATTTACACGAATTTTATAAACAAATGAATCGTGTCTTATGAATATTTGTCATATCCTTGCGGAGCGTCGTTGACACTGCTTATATTGAAAATATTGAATAAACAATTGTTATACTCTTCTATTACGAAACTAAAATAAACCAAATGGAACGTTTTAATCAGGAAAATAATGAAATAATCGAAAAATACATTTGCTCTTGTTGTAATAACAAATCTGTAAACGTTACAAATCTCTAAGTTCGTTTTTTAATTAATAAATACACATTCAACTGGGGTTCAGTTACTTAAAATGTTGTAGAACTTTTGAAGTACGGAAAACCGATAAATTCCATGATATTTTTCGAAAAACTGAGTGTCACTTACGTAAATAGAGACGTATTTTTGTATTAATCCTTAATCAAACAAATAATACTGTTAAATTATATGCTTGCACATGTCACGACGCGCGGTTAACCTAAAAACATAGCCGAAGCAGCCGAACTCTCTCGGACCCCTCAACACTACCGTACAGTGCTGCCACCAATCCTCAAATAAACTAAAAGCGAAAGTTTCGAACACGCCTTTGTGTAACAATTCTTCTTTGCTCTTTGTTGCATAAATGCAACAATGAAGAACGTGGGACAGGACGCAGAATGGGAGATAATCCTGATATGGCCCAACAATTTATTTTCTTCATATCTCTTTTTGCAATCTTCAGGAATTAGAATCAACGTATTTGTGCGTTTTTAGCAGAATGATGCGCTTCGAGAATTTCGCGGCCTTTTGCACGCGGGGCTGGCTAATCGCACCGTCGACACTACGATTATAAAAGCTCGCGCTCCAATTATTACGTTCTGGTTATCGTAAAGTCCGCAAAATTTAAAACCATAAGCTTGCTCTCTCGCCAATGCGAAGCATACTTGTTAAAGTAGTAGTCTGGTAACTTAAACCGATTTTCATGTCTTTTTTGGAGGTCGTTTTTTTGTAGGAAAATAAAAATGAATCATTTTGGATATTTAGGATGTTTTTATTTACATATTAAAGATACAAAAAAAAAAATTTTTTTTTAAATTTAATAGTTTATTATTATTATTATTATTATTGATCGAAGTTGGCACCTCGAAAAAAAAGCGCGTGGGTGGCCCCGGTGATTTTGGCTCTTGATGTTATCTGAAATAAAAAATTCTTGATAATTCTTAATCTATAGACATGTCTAATAAACTATAAAATTTTTTCAAACAAATTTTTTTTGTATCTTTAATATGTAAATAAAAACATCCTAAATATCCAAAACGATTCATTTTTATTTTCCTACAAAAAAAGACATGAAAATCGGCTTAAGATACCAGACTACTACCTTAAGGATGTGTGGGACAATATATAACGAGTGTCCTTGGTACTCATTGTATGATCGGCGATAAAGGTATCCTTTATAGCTTCTATTATCATTTTGCGTACCGTCCTATAGTTTCCTATAATATCGCGCATGCGTGTGCTCACGCTTTTTTTTTTTTTCCGGACATTCATATTTTCAGGATATTTCGAGGATCATTTTTGGTGCACGCTATGAGAAGGCAATAACAACGGATTCTCTGTCGTCGTCTCTACGAGAAACTACATACTCGTATTTTCATGCAAGACTCTTGCCATTATAAACGGCGTGTCTTATCTGTTCCCGGTGTGTGACTAAAATATATATACGCACATTCCTTATCAAAAAACCGGACACACACCGCAATATCACCGGTCGTGTCATCCGGTTTAATCGCACGAGGAAGGAGTCTTTCTTGCTTCCTCGTGCTTTTGCCTTCGACCGAGCAATCTTTAACAGAAAAAAAAAAAAAAAGACAGACCAAAAATAAGAATGACACGAAGCATTATATTAGAGAGGGAAACAAGTACGCGTACAGGAAGTAGGGGAAGTTTCTTTTGCGGTAAGGCGATTGCGATATGTCGCGGGGAACAAAAACGCTTAGGTTTTCACGCGTTGGCGTTTTTTTTTAATGTACGTTTAGCGTTCGTTGTCCCCGTTCCGTGGTGGCAAGCTGTTTTTTCTTAGTTAGTATTGGGCGAGGGGGGGGAGGAATTATAATTATAAGTGCTTAAAGCTATAGTTTGTGAAGCGAACACTCTTCTGCTTACTCCAGTTCACTTCTTGTCATACAATAACCGGCTGCCTCGCGTAAAATTCGTGTCTCGGTCGTGTGATCGTTCCGCAAAAAAAAAAAAGCTCATAGCTGGTGCTGCTGCCCACGGTGTTACGACCGTGCTGCTGCCATCGGATTGTAATGGTGGTGACTTTTTGTCGAGAGGAGAAAAATGGAGAGAGATAGAGTTAGGTGTGCAAACACAAACGCGTAGGTGTATAGTATTGATTGCGAGGGACCATGACCGCGCAAGCTCTTCACTCCTTTCGATGAATGACGCGCTTACGTACGCGGAAAAAAGCCGACCACCGTCCGTCGCGAGTTTCGGGTCTCCGTGCGGCAAACCGCGAGCAGACGATAAATCGGCGAGTTCGAACACGGTACACACAATCGAAAAAAAGGAATTGTTGAACACCAACTGTGTATTCTTAGCCTCACGCCACCTGGGCCACAATCGCGGCTAGAATGAGATTCGGGAATCTCCCGCGAAAGTTTATGATTCAATTGATCCTCTTCGTTCTACATGTCAGTTTCATTAACGCTGGAAACCTCGACTTTTATCAGGGTGAGTTACGAATAAAAAAACATATGTATACATTGCAATCCTTACTTTTTTTATTCTTCCGCTTGTTCGGTGTCGATCCCGTAGCAGCCGACATCGACTTGGAAACACACCTCGGCAGTCGATATCTCTGTTTATAGTCATTTCCCAAAGAGTTAACGACATTGCCAGTTGTCGCGAATAACGAATGTGTCAGCGAAAACGGTTCAAAAGATTTCTTATGGTTATTTTGCCCACTTTGCATATTGCGCGTTATCCATGTTTCTTTTTTTCAACCGTGAATTTCGTTTTTTTTTCTTTTTTCTTCCCAGCTGAATTATAAATAACAGGCGGAGATATTTTTCAAGAGCTTTGCAATAATTTATTTGATTACTTTGCGTTTTTGATTCTGCAAGTTTTAGTTCTTTTTTCTTTCTGCTTTCTTCGTTTTTTGTGGTAAAACATACTTTTAATTACGGATGCTAGGAGGGATTGCAATATATGTTATGCAGATATTTTCATTAGAGATTTTCTACAATTTATTTTTCCACTTTTTCATATTTTTCTCTATAGCATACTTTCAGCTATAAAAAGTGCATGGAGTTTAGAATATTTCAGAATAAAAAAACCGAGGATTTGCAACAATTTATCTGCGTCTTTAGAATATTATGTTATCGAAGTAATATTTGATTTTTTGGGTAGTATTAGAAAAAAAACTGAAACTTTTTTTTAAGTATTAAGTATAAGTATAAGTATTAAGTATAAGAAGATTTTATGTTTTTTCTCTTCATCCTAAAACATACTTTTTGGATTTAAAAAAAGGACACTAACTTCGCGACGGATTTTCTCTCGTTTTCATTTCTTCCACCCTTCTCTATCCGTTCGTAACGCGAGCCATCCTCCGAACCGCGAGAGAGGAAATCAATTCGTCGCTGATGATAAGCGTCCGCAACAGTCATTAATATACCCGTTTCAAGGGCTCTCTTATCGCGTGACATCTGTCAATATAACTTCCGTGAAACCACTAATAGTTCTCTATCTCTGTTTCTGTCTCTTGCCCTTTCTTCTTGAATAATGTATGCAACCGTATACAGTTCATTCCTATCGTTTATTTGACACGCCCGCATCGTTTAATTTGTACCGTTGTGTCTATCGTCTCTCTCTTTCGAAATAAATAGTTGCTTAGGACATGTTTTCGTATATGCCTCGGTCTCAATCAACATAATCAATATCTTAAATTAGTCACGACGAGAATTGTTACAGCAAAAGACCCTTTTCGAAATTATTCCATTAAAGTGTGCGTCGAAAATCAATTGTCGAAAATTCTGCAACAATTTTGGACACACCATGTTTATAGAATAATTATGGAAAACAACTCACTTCAGTGAACTTTGTTATTAGACTTTAATAACGATATTCATTGTCTTCGAATGTATTTTCCCCAGTCCCCGGTTATATTTTAGGAAATGGACACGTTTCGATGGCTATCTCTCGTGACGAAAGCGGGGAGGGGATATAATTTATTTGGCCCTCGACCCAATTTTCTCGGCTATATGAACTGGAAATTGATTTTCCTGGCGTGTTTTCGACGCAACAGATGGTCGCTTGATGCTTGATTGAAGCAGTATATTATCAGCTCTTCAGGATGTTCGACAATTTTTATGCATGAATTGTGTTTTTACCGAAGTTTGATTAATGATTCTAGCCTACTTTTCGTATTTCGATTATATTTTTTCTTTCTTCTATGAAACACAATTTTAACGAGCTACACGATTATAGAATATGTACTTCACCGATGAACTCATTTAGCACGAATACACAATCTCTTCTAAACCTCATGCACGTTCTGCTAAGTATATAAGAAAAATAATTGACAATTAAATTTTAACGAAGTCCAACATCTTTCAGCAGAGCCCTAACATTCACGAATAAGTTACAAACTTTTAGAACTCAGGTCCGTTCATTCTTTTCGTAGATACGATTTTTTTCAAATCGAAAAAAAAATTCAAACTCTCGTTATTTCGCCTAAAACAGGTCAGTGATTTCGAATTATCGTTGTTTGCTTGTAGATGTCGAGCCGGAGGGACCGTTGGACGTCAATTACGAGGAAATGGCGAGATACTTCGAGGCGAAAAAACATACGAACATGAGGGACATGAGACGCAACAGTTTTACGCCAAATTTGCCATGGCCATACGTCGAGTATCTCTATTATCGACGTCAGAAAGAAAAGAAGATGTTAGAGGCGTTGCTCGATAATCCGAGTATACTCGATGCGTTCGAGTCGAGAAATGCGAAGGAACGCGAAAGGACTCAACAGATGTCGTTGAGTTACGATGTGCCGGACGATCTAAGCAGAGTTAATGATCTCGAAGAGCCTCGTCCTTACATGAACGTAGATCCGTTATCCAATCGTTTCGAGGATCACACCAATCTCAGGATTCCGTATGCGAAAAGTATCTTCAGAAATGAGAATAAGCATCATTATTCTCACGCATCATCGGGCAATCCAATGAGAATGAATCCATTGGACAATGAGAATTATCCCGTTGAGGATATGACCGATGAACGTCTGTTGAAGCTCGAGGGAAAATTAATGGAATTGAATGGGAATCGTGGTAATCTCGATGACGAAAAATTATCAGAAATTTCGGAACAACAGGCACCCGAATTTACGTACAAATTTGACGAACCACAATCGAACGTGGGCGAAACATTTGCGATAAGACCGAACGATCCGCGATATTACGAGGATGAGACGAGCACTGACACACTCATGATTAACGAAAAAACAACATCGGATCCCGAAAATATCGTCGAACCGTTTCCAGAACTCGCGGACAGGGACGAAGAGGACGAGGAGAATAAGCGAAAGATGAATAACGATGATTCCACGCCGAATATACGCAAAGACAAATTTTCGATTTTGAATATCATGATGCCCGAACCACACAGACGAGCCGAGCAAGATGCCATGGTCGTATCGTCCCGCCGTATCATGACTAACGATATTTATTTTATCGGTGAGTTATTATAGCTTGTTTTTATTTATTTTTTAACTTTTTACTCCTATAAGACCTGTGCACGACTAGCACCGAAGTTGACAAAGTTAATTGCAAACCTATATTACCACGGAAGCTTAAACTTCATTGTAAGACTTAATCAATATTCGAGTTGGAGGTCCGTCGTTATTGCACACGTTCTCACGGGAATGCAAGCTTCATTGCGAATATAAATTAGCGCTCAAGTTCAAACTTTGCTGCAACTGTAAATTAATGCAGAAGGACAAAGGTCGTTGGAAATATGAATGAATGCAGCAATTGAAACAAGTTGAAAGTTTATTAGTATAAATTCCCACTCGAGTCTAAAATTTATTGTAAATTCATTGGAATTTACTGTTAATTCTCGATTTAGAAGTCAGCATAAAAATCAAAGACGTTGCCGCAGTCTCTCGATTTATCTCTTTTACGTTACAAACGCGAATAAACAATGCTGCGTAAAATGTATATAGTCAAATTCAACAATTAGTTTCATCGAACATTAAATGAAAATTGTGAATTTGATATATTTGCGTTGAGAATCTTCATATCGCACTTGTGTAGTTCAAGGTCGTTGACTCATTAGTTTTTTAAATCGCGTATAAAGATTTTATCAAGAACGTATATTTCGAAATTGAAACGAAGTTATTTTTAAAACACTGTCGGTTGAGAGCAATGATTGTATATGACAAAAAGGAAACAGAGTTTTATAAAAATTTGGTGAAATTTTTGTTCAATGCTTCATTGACATAATTTTGCCAGTATTGTGGTTTAAAATCAATGTTCTTCGTATTTTAAAGATAATTGATTCTTCTTCGAAATGTTTATCTAATTACAACCTACTCATATTCTCATTAATTCGATCAATAGAATGCAATATTAATTTTGTTTTTTTTTTTTTCTCATTCCAGCAATCGTAGCTGGTTGCAGTGCAGCTGCTATGTTTGCTCTGGTATTAATCAGCTTAACGTGGTGCAGGTAATATACATATTTTTTTATTTTTTGTCTGTCACGCTGCATTTTTTCTCTCGAGAATAAAAGGCCTCTAAAGTATACGCGTACAATGTGTGATATTTGAACGGAGAGTGGCATTTAATCCGTAGACTTCAGCGCGGTGCTAAAGCAGCTGCGGATATTGAATACCCGGCTTACGGAGTTACAGGACCGAACAAAGATATTTCACCGTCCGGCGACCAGAGACTCGCCCACTCGGCACAGATGTATCATTTTCAGCACCAGAAACAACAGATAATAGCTATGGAAAAGTTGGTGTTCTTTTTTTTTCAAATTTATTCCAACCCTGTGATTATTTTGTTATTTTCACACGAGAAAATTTGCAATTTGTTAAACAAATTTTTTTTTCTTCTAATGATCCTTTAGCCGAACGGCGGCATCGCGAGATCCTGGCTCAGTTTCCGAAGCCGAGAGTGACGAGGAAAATGAGGAAGGAGATTATACCGTGTACGAATGTCCTGGTCTTGCGTCGGTAAGTTTAAAACAAAAAGATATATAAATACTATTATTTTAACCCTAATAATGAACACTACACTACTGTGTAAAGTCAGTAAGTATGATTCACTAATATTTAGTGAGAAAAATGTTTTATTTTAAGACCGCCGAGATGGAAGTGAAGAATCCTATGTTCCGCGACGATCCAACACCCGCAACCCCGCCCCAAATTCACAAGGACGAGGATCACATCTAGCTTTATTGTCTCACAGTTTTTCCCATTCTATCTGAAATCTTCCCGGGTGCTTGGCTCACTTTTGATGTATCATATCCAAAATATTTATCTACAACATTGAATATATATATATATTATATATTATAGTATAATATATACATATAATTTTTCTATGTATATCAAGACACAAAGAGAAATTTTAAATATTCGCATTGCACTTAATATTCCGAATAATCTCACTCACTCGAGAAATTTTAACACTGTGTGTCAACACCTATGTACCCGAAAAAAAAAAACATTCTACGATGATGGAATTGCCGCTCATTTCTACGTGACGTTCCTTCCTCTTGCCAATGTTTATGTTTGATATAAAGAAAAACCACATATACATATACGAAAAAATAGAAGAAACGATATATTATACGGCGTAACGAAGACTTAAAAAGAGAACAAAGAAAAAATCTGTAACATGAGCAGCGCTAACTTTTTTCACTGGTGTCGATTTTTTAACAATTTCTATCGAATCGTGGCGATGAATCGTGCAATTTTTGCCCATTCATACGGGCTCTGATTTATCCCGTATTGCATTTAAAACCGAGGAAAGTCCAATATTTTCAATTTCAATACATCAATCCGATTGTTTCAGCAATCATCTAGAATTTATCTTGACCAATATTAATATCACATGAGTAGTAGCATAGTTAGTGACGTCAAAAGTTCTTTCATGCTGTGCTGCACCATGTATAATGTAAATATACACTACAAAACGCGAAAGGGAGATAAACTATATGAAAGAAGCTATATACATACATATATATATATATATATATAATATACTATATTCTGTAATGAAAAATCAACCAAAAAAGAAATTTCGTTCCTACGATCAAATGGGCACGAGAGCTTCCTGGGTACCAGAGTGTGATAACAGATTTTTAAAGAGAAAAAAAAACAAAGTCTATTGTACTATGATAGTTCTATTAAACCGAAATCCCCCTCAAGAGGAATTGTACTTGAAGCATATATCTATTATCGAATCTTGATTGTTGCTTTATGTTAGTAAATTTGCCTTAGTTATGTATACTCGCGAATAAATTCTGTTTAAATGACAATAATTTGGTTGTATACAAATTGTCAGTATCCCCGTTATTCTAGCATAAGTGTTTAATTGATTATGTGCAATTTTGTTTAATTCATCGTGTTATTTTCGCACTCCTATTATTACCATAAGATTCTGATGTCAATGACGCTTGATAATATCGTAATCAGCAAATTTGTTGAACGGAAAGTGTACAATTATCGACTCCGGAAGCTCTTGGTACTTTGTTTCTATTATTTTCGAGTCGAAGACGATGTCGATAAACCTATAGCTTCCTGATATCAAATGCGATGCTATCTACGCGTCGATCATCTAGTAATACTCCTCTAATAGGAGAAATGGCCTTTTATTTATTTTTTTAGAGAAATTAAAAAAAAAAACAAAAACAAAAAAAACTATCTAGCCTAACGTTGTTCCTACAGAGCACTACTGAACTCAAAGAATTACAATTTGTTGCAAAAAAATCAACTATTTTATAGCACGATGAGATGTTACTTTATCGATGTTGTGCCATTACGATTATATTACATTAAAGTGTTTACTAGCCTCTGTTAGCGCTGTATAATTGTTTCATGCTAATGAAACATAAATGTGCAGCATGAAAGGACGATCTATGTGTACAAAAACAAAAAACGTAAACATGATTATATTGCGTCTGTTAATTGATAATCGACCGATGAAACAAGAGATAAAATAAATAAAATAAAATGTATGAGATGATTTTGTATTAGTCCTGTTGTGCTACATTATGTTATAGAGTTTATAAGCCGACATATATATATATATACATATATATATATATATATATATACAAAGTGTGTTCAAAAAGTATCGAACCTTATTTTTCCCGCGTAAACCAATGAAGCGCGGAAGACTTTCTTCAGTGAAGATGTTGAGGGGACACTCATGCGCAGTCGTAAATTTTTTCCCGCCCGTAGAAAGCGTCAGTGCGTCACTCAGCGCAGTGATTCACCGTCAATCGGCCAACGATTAGAGATGTGCATTGAGCGGTCGTCGGATTTCAGTTTTTGTAAAATGACAGAAAAACTTGAACAGGGATATTGCATCAAACTTTGCCAAAAGCTTGGCGATACCCAAGCGGAAACCATTCGCAAGATGCAACAGGCTTTCGGGGACGATGCCATGAGCACCTTACGCATAAAGGAGTGATACAACCGCTTCAAAGATGGCCGCACATCAGTGGACAGTGAAACACGTGCAGGTAGTTTCTCAACAAGCCGGAAAGACTATCTCATTGAGCAAGTGTGGACCGTGGTCTTGCAGGATCGTCGTATCACAGGCCGAGAAATTGCGAAGAAAATAGAGGTAATCATCGGATCGGTACATTCAATTTTGAACAAAAATTTGGGCATGCAGAGAGTCCGTCACCCCCCCAGGCCAAAAAAAACACGGCAGGTCCACAGCAAAGTGAAGGTCATGTTGACCGTTTTCTTCAACTCCCGTGGTGTCCTACATCATGAGTACACACCACAAGGCCGAACCATCACGAAGGAGTACTACCAGAAGGTCCTTCGCCTTCGTGATGCTGTACGGCGCAAACGACCAGATCTGTGAACAGCGAAAACTTGGCAATTCCATCATGATAACGCACCTGCCCATTCTGCACATTTGATTCAGGCTTCACTCGCCAAACACAACATTCCTGTGTCGTCAGGCTCCCTACTCACCCGACATGGCTTCTTGTGACTTTTGATTATTTCCCAAGCTGAAAATTCTGTTGAAAGGGACCCGATTTGAGTCAAGAGAAGACATGCGAAATGCAATGGCACGGTTGCTCACCATTCCAAAAACTATGTTGCAGAATATATTCCAACAATGGTGGGAGCGCTGGGAGAAGTGTATGCATTAACAAGGAGACTACTGTGCAGGGGACAAGTGGTTCGGATTTCCAAATCTATAAATGTATTTTTGCCAACCAAAGGTTAAATACTTTTTGAACAAACCTCGTATATGTATAATGCAAGTCTATTCTTGTATTATTTAATCTTCCAATAATCAAAAGAAAACGCTGGTGCAGAAAGGATGTATTACGAATAGTGTATTATTTTACTAAATAAACGATTTATTTTACACTTGGCGTTATGCTATGCGTGAATCGTTGTACCATGACAGAAAAATGAAGAAGTAAATACTGCGAATCATATTTTATTATAAATGTAATGCCAACATATTTTGAATCAGTCAGCACCAGGCCAAACGAACAAAAGGAAAAAAAAATTTCAAGAAAAATGACTTAAGCCTAAGTGTAGTAAAATAATTTCGATTGAACATCGATTATTCGAAAATGTATTAATCCGCATTGATCTTAACATCCGAGAGTCTTTTGATTTCCTCTAGCAAATAACTGTGATACATTTTGCTGTCGACAGGTCCAATACCGGTGACAATCGACCTGAGTTTCAATTCATCCTGATAAAAAAAAAAAAACACGAATATAGATTAGAGACGTTTCATTCGAGAATTATCCATATGATCTTTTAGATTAACACAAAGATTTGACTTACATTGTAGATTTCCTTCTTAGATCTGATCTTGAAGAATTTGGGTCGGAACAGATTTTCGGAAAAAAGATCATCGTACGCGTCCACATTATTGTCCTTGAGTTCACCGATTTCTTGGGCAGACAGACCAAGTAATTTCTCGGCCTCCTCGTTGAACGCGGTACCCCACACATTACCGGTCCAGTCGGCTATACTGACCTGAATAATTATCAACGATATTTCGTTAGAGCTAACAGTTAATATCAATAACAGTAATTGATATTATAGATATGTATGTATATATCAATTTTTTTTTCAGGACAACGATATTGGCTACTAACGTTTACGAGCAATCGATACTTGAAGTTCGGATACTCTCTGTTACATTTCTCACATCGATACATCTCGTTCGCTTGATCTACGACCTTTTTCTTGCATCCCTCATTGGGACAAGATTTGTATAAAGCATTGTCTTTGCGTATGAGACTGGCACAGCCCTTGACCATGTAATTCTCGGTACCGTCCGTAAGTTTCATGCTCTTGTCCCTTCCTTCGAAAACTGTCATTAACGGACCGTTCATCGCTCCTCCTCCAGTCGATCTGGATATAATCTTGCAGTCTTGATCCTTACCCGTTGCGTTATACCAACCGCGCAATCTGCAAAGACACACGCGACAATAAGAAATGGAAATGTGAATTCTGTGGTTTTATGATAATTATTCATAAATATTTCATCATAAAATCATTGTTCATATTTCATTCGATTTATTAGTGCTCGCCCTTGGGCAATGATCGGTTTTGATGATTTCGGCGCTAATAACGGTTAACATTGATACCTGTGAGCTTCCGGTATATCAGGATCAAGCTGAATCATCGAAGAACTGAGAGTGGAGACATTTTTACCACCGTTGAATTCACCGATGCGCACACCCTTGACGGCTAGCACGGGATTGTCAGCAGCGGTGAATTCTTCCGCTTGTGTACCCCACAGAGTCAGAGTTACCTTTATTAACGGTTAATCGATGTTTGAGCAATCAAAAAAAAAGTGTTGATTCGTGATGTTAGAGTGATTTTTGTGGATAATAATATACCTGGACATTGCTCATATCTATTATTTGTATGTCTCTCTTGCGCAGCTCTCTTCCCGTGCTTCTCGCGGTGAGCGTTTGTACCTCGTCGCACGATTTCACGATGCACAGTATATCTGCAATTAATCCTTTCTCCTAACTCATAATTTCTACGATTGAGTAAAAATAAGAAGCCAGTAACGGAACAAAGATTATCGTACCAAGGACGGCGTTCTTCTCTCCAGTCTCGACTTCCGACAGAGGACGAAAATCATAAGAGATCGCTGGAATATCATCGGATTCGTCGTGACAAGCGACTAGGTCCGAATCATTGTTCATCGTCATTTCGTATTCGTTTTTCAATGTAGAGAATTGCTTATTGGCTGGTTTCAACGTGCAGCGCGATATGTAGTAAACTTTTCCAATCTATAAAATGAATATTATCATTTTTCATTTCAATTGACAACATACCTTTCTCAGTTATAGATCATGAGAGGATCGTGGAATCGACGAATCGATAGCCGAGATAGTACCTCGATCATGTCGTAAAACTTGTCACATTGTTCCTTGAACGCGGTGCATCTTATCTCGCCACTTTCGTCCACGAGATCAATCGAGAATAGTTTACCCTCGCCACGTGAATTACTCCAAGTTCTGATCCCTGATTTGTTACTGATTCTCGCCTTGATAACCCATCTGAAAGAATCATAATATTGCGTCACAATTAACATTTTTATTAACACTCGGCTCTGTCATTAAGCTTACCTATTTTGATAGGGACTGAGAGCCGCGATCGGAGTGGTCGTGATATCGGAACCCGACGATATGGTCTCATCAAGGCGTTTCTTGTTAGCAGCGATATCTATTTATTAAGAAAAATAAACAAATTATCATTATACGTACATTGCCTCTTTGTATTCTTCAATTAGCAATGTTGGAAATTTTTTTTGATATTTCCAAGCTAACTGACTCTGCTTGGGAGCAACAGGTTGCGGTTTGATTTGAGGTTGCGGTTGTTGTTCAGGTTCAGCCGCTGCATCCATCGACGTAGGATTTCCAATTCTTCCCCCAACTTCGGCACCAGGGATTTTTACTTCTATGCCCAGTATAATCATAACTCGTCTACGAATAAATGAACCTTATCTCAGTATTTTTGTTCTTGATGAAATATTTTTTTACATGAAATTTGACAAATGAAAAACAGCGCTTACTTTGCTTTTCCGGTGTTGTTGACGTTGCTCATGGTGTAACGAGTAATTTTGCAAACGCTAAATTCAGTAAGGTCTGTGTCGATCATGTGATTCAGCTGTGTACCAAGCATGGTAAAAGAATTGATTCTTAGCCCGTCGGAGAGCAACAGCCTGTAACGTTCGAGATTGGTGGAACTGGCCAATTTTTTGTGTCCCTGTTAAAAAGCCAGAAAAATCTTTGATACACCGAATCGCAGGCGGCGAAAAAAACCTGTGACTGGAATAAAGTAGAGGTATTTTTTTTTACCAAAATTTGAAAAATCGGTCCGTCAACTGTTTCGCCGGCCATAATAGCCTGCAAATAAAATTAAACGATAAAATTCATTTGTCAAGTGCAATTAGCCGGGATCACATGGATAAAATTATAAGATAGATTTGCTGTTCAAGAATAAGGGGTATCTTACGTCCAAAGCACCTTCCGACAATTCGATCATGTTGAGAAACTATTGAATTTATACCAGGAATGAATTAAATGACCTGACGAATATCACAATGATGATTCAGCGCGAGATGTGTTAACAAAGTGGTAACGCCTGATAACGCCGGAGCCGAACGCCGACTTGAGCAGGCTTTTGTTTATTCTGATTCGATTTCACTCAATTTGACTTGCCAGAGCTTGTCGGCGAATGGCAAATCCAAGCGGTGAAATAACGTAAGACGTAGAAACGTTTTGGCGCCAAACTCGTGTTCAGGCCCTCTTGCGGCGGAAAGTTTTGCACTTTACGATTGCGAATGAAAAAAAATACTAATAATAGTAGGCAGGCTTGCCCGCAAAGTCGTGCTCTTTCTTTACACTACACGCGATCACGTTTTGTTTTGCGGTCGCGTGTAAATTTTCTCATAGAGACGAGATAGGGAAATAGCCGAGTCGGTAAAAAAGAGAGTAGATAGTAGAACAGAGCTATTATCGCGTAGACTTCTATATTATCAATTTTTCACATTCCAATGTTTTTACTTTTTATTAAAATATATTGCAGCTGTTAATTTTATTAAAATTTTATTGATGATATAACACGATAATTTATCGTTTTTAAATATCTACTAAACTCTCGTTGAAATCAAGGTTCGTTTCCAACAGCGTGAAGTCCGAGTTGTCGACGAATAAACTCAACGAGAGGCGCTCGCAGCAGCCGGCTGGGTTAAAAAAAAGTGATGCGCAAATGCACAGCAACATTACCCGTATAGCTGCCAATTTTTCCAGTGCCCCCGATGTTCGCCGCTTCTTTATGAGCGATTACCAATACTTTGTTGAGAAATCTTCTGGGATTTCAAGCAGTGTGCAACTATGATTGAAGTTTTTATTTTTGATAACTCAATTTTATCGTAAAATAAAAAATAAAAAACTTCCTATTGCTATATCGGTGAACAAAGCTGTAATTGCGTTTAGTATACATTTTTTCGTAATTCGCATCGAGTCACGATCAAAATGGGTGTACCAAAGTTTTGCAGATATATCTGCGAGAGGTATCCTTGCCTGCTCGAATTATTGAACGAATATCAGGTAACGAGTGACAAATAATAAAATGTTTACATGTCGTTTTTACTGAATCTCCAAAAAAATTAATGTTTTTCACTGTTATTCTATGGTCATTGTCGAAGTTCTTTTTAGAGGACGCATTAAGACGATATTCGAGAAATATACTCCATTATCAATTGCTAATTTATCAATGCTTTGTGCCAATTTTCTCAATACTCGATACACCAGTCTATACAGAGAGACGTTATACAAACAATATGGCATGAAAATGTATTATGTCGAATCAATGTCAGCTTGATTTGTAAATTCAATTTTTTTTTTTACTATTCGATAGTAGAAAAAATAATATTATCCTTATTACACCTGATTGGTTGAGATTGCATTTATTTTTTTGTGCAATCAGTGAAGTTGTTGCTGGATATTTCAGTTTAAACATTTTCTTTGTAATAACTACTAAAACAGAAAAATATGATGTTTATTCATTATCACAGCTGTTTGTAACCGTCGCTGTATTCTTTGCAGATACCTGAGTTTGATAATCTCTATTTAGACATGAACGGCATTATACACTGCTGTTCTCATCCGAACGACGCCGATGCCCATTTTCGTATTACCGAGGAAGATATTTTAAAAAATATATTTCAATATATAGAGATATTGTTCAATACGATCAAACCACAAAGATTATTCTTCATGGCTGTGGACGGCGTTGCGCCTCGTGCTAAAATCAATCAGCAGCGAGGACGTAGATTCAGAGCTGCCAAAGAGGCGGAAGCTGTGGAAGCTAGAGCCAGGGCCAGAGGCGAGGAGATACCAAAAGAGGCAAGATTCGACTCAAATTGCATCACACCAGGAACTTTGTTCATGTCGAGACTAACGGAGCAGCTAAAGTATTTTGTAACATGGAAAATTTCAACAAACAAGCTTTGGCAAAAATGCAAGATCATACTCAGCGGTCCGGAGGTAAATCTCTTATTTGGACTTTGTCGAACGTGTTTACACGCAAAATCACACGGAGATGATTTGTCATTGCATCATTTTTCATTCTCTTGATGAACTTACAGGTGCCGGGAGAAGGAGAACACAAAATAATGGATTACATAAGATACATGAAGTCTCAGCCCGATCACGATCCCAATACTAGGCATTGCCTGTACGGTCTAGACGCGGATCTTATAATGTTGAGTTTGTGCACTCACGAACCTCACTTTGCAGTATTACGTGAAGAAGTGAAGTACGGAAAGAATCAAAAGAAAAATTTGGCGCCTGAAAAAACGAGATTTTGCCTCTTGCACATAACCCTCTTGAGAGAGTACATGGAGCATGAATTTTCCCTTGTCAAGGACAAACTATCGTTTCCATTCGACATAGAAAAGATAATAGACGATTGGATATTAATGGGATTTCTCGTTGGCAATGACTTTATACCCAATTTGCCAAATCTTCAAATAGAAAACGGAGCTCTTCCTATATTGTATCACTCTTACATGGAGGTTTTGCCAACGTTAGACGGTACGTTCAGATCTAAATCACTAGCTCCAAAGTTCAACGGGAATTCAGTAACGCTAGATTGATCCTTTTATCTCTTCCTTTAGGATACATAAACGAGGCGGGTACGCTGAGACTGGATAGATTTGAAAAATTCATGGAAAGATTATCGCAAATTGACACGGAACAGTTTGCCGAGCATTACGCCGATTTGAAATATTTCGAAGCCAAAACGGGCAGGCGACCGAACGAAAACGAAAGAACGAGTTACAGAAAACCTAAAGATTCTCCGGAAAATTTAGAATCACCGAAGAAATCGGCTAACAAAGAATTGAGCGCGTTAATACAATCAACGGATGACATGGTACATCGTTACTCTCTAAAATCGTATTCTTTATCGCCGATATTTCAATAATTTTAACGCGCAATTTGTACAGTTGATTGGACATTCCGACGAGGAAGATCCTCTCGAGGTGGATTCCGACACTGAGATGTACAATATAGAATTTTTGCAACACAAACGAGACTATTATATGAACAAACTCGAATACGAAAATGTCGATGCGTACGTATTTAACGCGCAATCAGCTTTACATATAGCGTTACTTCACAATTTTCGAGAACACTTATTCATCGTCATAATTGTAACATTTCAGTGACGTTCTACGATCACAAGCTCAAGCTTACGTAACGGCTATACAATGGAATTTAAATTATTATTACAATGGTTGCTGCAGCTGGTCCTGGTATTATCCGCATCATTACGCACCATATATTTCCGATATAAAGGATTTCAAAGGCTTCAAAATCGAATTTTCTTTGGAAACACCATTTTTGCCATTTCAACAATTATTGGCGGTACTACCTGCGGCCAGTAGATCATTGCTACCCGAGGCGTTTCAAGGATTGTTAACCGACGAGAAATCACCAATTATCGATTATTATCCGGAGGATTTTAGGACCGATCTCAACCAAAAGAAACAAGAGTGGGAAGCTGTAGTGCTGATTCCTTTCATCGACGAGAAACACTTGTTGGACGGTACGTGAATTACCTATTATTATCGTTGTCCACTTGCCGAGTAGTGTAATACAATATAAATTAAAAAAAAAAGCTATGGAGCCCTACAACGCGAAACTAACGCCGGAAGAACAAAAACGAAATAAGCAGGGACCCATGTGCATGATTACGTACACCGATGAAGATCTTGGTCTGTACGAAGCGCCACAGTATTTTCCAACAATACGAAGTCACGCGAAAATAGTACTGCTCAATCGAGATGATATCGAGGTGCCAATGGATAAATTGGTAAAAGGATTGAGCAAAGGGGTGAAACTAGATTTATATTTCGCTGGTTTTCCAACGCTTCAGCACATCAAGCATAAAGCACAACTTGAGAAAGCCAAGGTAGCGCAATTTTTTTTGTACCTATACCAGTAAGAAGAAAAATGTATCATTTGTTAGCGATATTTGATTCGACACTACGAAAAAATGTTCTTACAGGTAAAAGTCTTTGAACAACCATCGAGACGTGAGAATATGATTATCTCTATAATACCGAGTGAAACACCGAATCTGCATGATCTAGGCGGAAAAATGTTGGGAAAAACTGTATTCGTAGGATGGCCTCATATGCGAGAGGCTCACGTTGTTGGAATATCCACCGGTGATCGCAAAATAACTTTGATTAACTCGCAACAAGGCTACAGTCCGGAGAACGTTCGTATCGAAGATTTGAACTCAGGCCTCTCGTCACAATGGCACATGCAACGCAGTTCCGTAAGCGAAGGGTACGTAGATACATTTTTGATTAACAAAAAAAAAAAAGAAGATTTACATCCGTGCACAAAGTGTCTTAACCATTAGACTCAATAATTCCCTGTCTTTAGTTACAAGAGTCGTTTTGGAATAGACGTGGGAGATACCAGTGTACTACTGTACGCATTACCGATGATCGGTAGGCAGTATCTACTTACCGCTCAAGGTAGAATGTCTCTCGAAAAAACATGGGCGAAACATCCAGTCGCTTATGCCTATCAGGCTGTTGTGACCGACATGGCCGTTAACGATCCGTGCTATGTTCTTTATCGTAACATTACCGAAGTTTATACCGTGAAGAGCGTCGTTTTCATGCTTGGACACCCGCATTACGGTGCCATGGGGGAGGTGATAGATCCCGGTGTCAATGTTAAAACGGGCAGAGTCAAAGTGGCAATGAGAATCGCGATTGAACCGGATTTCGAAATGATCAGAAAACAATTTACCGATTCCGAGGCACAATGGATGTCAACGAGCATAGCCGCTCAACGTCTAGGACTGAGCAATCATTTTCTCAGTCGTATAACGGGCTCGATTTACGTGACTCAGGGTAACGGCGAGGCGCTGGAGAATGGCAAACAGAATGTTGGTCTCAATTTAAAATTTACAAAACGCAATGAGGAATTACCCGGGTACACGAAAAAATCGTCCGGTCAATGGTTGTACAGTACAAAATCCATTGGACTCATACGTAGTTACATGCAGCAGTATCCATTGCTGTTTGAACGTTTGGCAAAGAGAGTAACGAATGACATTTACACGGAGGACGATCTTTTCGAGACGGGTCCCGAAAAGCTCAACGAAGTCGTTGTTTGGCTCAAGGAACAACCGTTCTCTAGCGTTGATACGCGAAGTTGCAATTCCATTGGACTCGATGCCGATACGATTGGAAAATTGCAGAGACAAATTGACAATGTCGCGAATTCGAAACACGGCGATACGGGAAAAACTGTGCTGATGCAGGTGAAGCCACACTTGTTGTTCAAGCCTGGCTTGCACACGGGAAATCTTGCGCCAGATTCAAAAGCACAGCACAAATTGTTCGATCGAATAATCAGTGTTAACGAAAGTTCGACAGTGCCGCTTGGCTACAAGGGAACTATCGTTGGTATACAGAACGCTAGCGATGCCTCCGAGAATGTGTACGATGTTTTCTTTGACAAAGAATTCGTGGGTGGCGTTTCGTTCAGCGGCGGAGGGACAAATCGCAGATACAAGCTTCACGCCGCGGAGTTCATAAATATAACGCACGGTGCTAGAGCGGAGCAAGATATAGCATCCATAACGTCAGGAATTCCCAGTCAAGCACCGACACCTCCAAAATCTTGGAGACAAGATTCAGCGAGTTCCAAGAAACCGACACAACCGGATTACATCCCTCCGACATCGTACAACGCACGTTCCATTCCCTTTCCCTCGCTCTGTCAAAACAACAAAATTCCTAATACCGAGCAACACCAGATACGCGTTATGAAGAAGAATGACGGGCCAATTGTACGTCCGATGCAGAACTTCGAAGCGCAGAAAAAGACGAAACAACAGCAAAATCAACCGAAATTACGCGCTCCCAAGTGCGCAAATGAAATCGTGGATATAAAGAGTATAATTTCTAATGCACAGAAACCTGCGCGGACCGAACAAACATCGGAATTTCAAATGTTGTGGAACGAGCTGCACAAACCACCCGCACCTTCCGGGCTATTTACACAGAAGCCTATGATGACTCCGGGAATGGCACAACCGAACCAAATTTCTCTGCCTCCTACCGGTGATCCGCTTCAGGATGAGAGTGCATTTTTGAAAGCTATGCTGAAGATATCGGACGAAAACTCTAGCACATCGTCACAATCGACAATACCGTCGTCGAGCAAACCCATTGTCTCGTCAGCGTCGTCCAATACCTCGAGCGCTCCGCCGCTCGTTCAACAATTGTTCGATCACGCGAGACAAGCAAGTCGCAAGGAAAATGTTTCATACTGCGCTATGCTACTTACGCATTCGCAATTGACCGGACGGGGAATGCCGAGGTACAATTATCTGAATAATCCGCAAAAAATGGTTTGTGCACAAATCGTATTGCCGGATATGAGAACTTACTGTGGCGAATTTTGTATAAATCATGGTCAAGCTGCTGAGAGTGCGGCCAAGGTAGTTTGTAAGGTAAGTCTCTCGTTGTCTCTGTTGTTCGTTACAAAATCAAGATATCAGTGAAAAAATGTCTTTGTGAATAGATCTATTACAAAAACAATCTACAAAACAACGAGAATAGCTCGTTTATGTAGTAAATTATGGTTCCGAACGCGATGATTATTCTTATTGAGCCGAGAGCTTCACGCGACGACTTTCGTCTGAATATTTCTTTTACAAAGTGAAAGTGAAAGTGAAAATTGAAAAAAACAACGATAAATAAATTTCTGAAATAATCTGAAATGTTGATTTTTTTTTTTTTCAGGAATTACATCTAGAGACTGTTCCAAAGCCGGGACTGAGTATATTGGGTGCTCCACCGGCGATGTGGTTGAATTCTTTGCAAAATGACGTTCCACCACCACCTCATAGCGCGCGATCACTGCCAATGATGCCACCCCGCTCGCCACAAATTTTTCCAAACATGCACAATCCACCGATGCACATGCCCCAATGGAATCCCCGTATGCAACGGGCTCCGGCATTTCCTCAACCACCACATCCAAACATCGGTCAAAATAGACCGGTACAAACGTCCGCGCCAACCGTGCAAAATACTCAAGAAATTCCGCGCAACGTTAACAAGTCGGAAAATAAGAATAAAAAGAGTACGCCATTTGTACCCCTTCAGGCGCAGAAAAAGACGAGAAATCCAAAGGCCAAGCAAACACCGCGAAATCAAAATCAGACGGCCAAGGAGACAAATCCACCTCAGGCGTCTCAACCAAAACTGAAAGATGATCCGCCCAAGGTTCATATTGGCTAAAAAATTTCGATCAACAAGAGTGTCTCGGACGTTCGAATGTGTTGAAACATTAGAATTTTTTTGTCCACAGGTGTCGAAGGATGATAAAGTGACTGGTAGCGAGAGAAAAGATTCGGACACGAAGAAGTCGCCTCAAACGCCACAAAAAGTACAGAGAGCTCCGAAACTGAGAAGATCCCGTATCGCTGCCAATTTTAACTCGACGCCACCGGCTAACGGTAGCGTGCCGCAATAGACATCATCTACATTATACTTTACTGTTCGGGAATGCTAGAAACCGTGATACGTGTATAGACTTAAGAGAAATATTACATTTCACGAATACAATACAAATTTGAAAAGCAAAAAAAAAGAACACAAACGACAGCTTCACTGTACGAGTGATGCAGAGATTGTATTTAACAATCGAGGCGAAACGACATACTTCTCATATTTTGACATTAGAGTATAGAGAATGATCTTTAATGGAAGGGGTCCTTCTAGCGGACTGGAAGACTTTTTTAAGTGGGGACTGCGATTGTTCCGGTCGACAAAAATTTTTTTTTCGTTATTCAAAAGTTTAAAAAACACGCGTATTACCGTTCGTAGCGAGAGCGTGCCTCTGCAAGTTCTATCGACCTCGAACGATGCTCATTATGTACAGACTGTAAAGTTTACAATATTTACACACGAATTATCAATGCATACACATGTGAGATAGTATTTTAATTGATTACGCGTGGGTCGTGAATGAATTTTTTTTTCTACATTTGTAGGCTTCGATTCCTTTATGTTTTTTTTCCTTTGTCCTTTCGCTCACACGATAGAAGTGACGAAAAGGCCGGCGAAGTTTTCCATCATTTTATTTCATTACCGAGTAGCGCTGTCTCAAATCTCGAATTGCTTATTAGGTGGAGCTCGCTTTTAACAGACTGCCTGTAATTAACTGAAAAACGACGCGATGGATCCTGTTAGTAAGAAACATAAATAATATTAAAAAGATAGTGGAAAACAATCGAATTTCCCCAAACGGAGATATGTCTCACCGCGTCGGATCGCGTATGGATGTTTAGTGACCGAATGCCGATGGTACATGCGTTTCACTTTTTTTTTTGTATGCGCAATCTCCCATTCCCTTCCCAGATCGACTGTGTAAATCTACAATAATAATCCTCGAATACGTACAGCAATATCTGCTTTTGTAGATTAGCAAAATACATTTTCTTGGACACGAATAAATAATCACAAAGTACAAGGTCGCTACATTCTAGTATTCAATCATTCGATACAACCAAATGCTGTTCGCCGTTATCACTTTCCATCCTCCGTTCATCTTAACACTTTAGGACAAAATTTACCTTCGGTATGCCTTAATAAATGTTTTTTTTTTACAATCCTATAACTGGTCGTTGACACTGAAGGCTGAATTCTTTGAGGGTCTCGAACATATGCCACCTGTTTTGCGTTTTCAGTACTTTATGGGAAAAATGTTGCTTCTGTGATTCCGTGGCGATTGGTGCTGTCGCGTCATCCAGGGCTAATCGTAGCCATTGACTTGTCCATTCCAAACAAGTTTTATTCAACGCTAGTAAAACCTCCGCGTGCGGATCCAAATGCGCGCGCGGCACGCTACCGCCTTAAAAATAAAAAAGAGAAAGAATGCAGTTATACACGTCTATTGACAAAATGATGAAACATCGTTTCATCGAATCAAAGGAATAGTTTTTTCCAATGTTCTCAGGACGTATTTTATCAAATTTTACTTTTTCAACATCATATTTGCAAATTAGATGACCCGCAAGAAATTAATAAAATAATAAATTTGTTCGTTAACATTCACCTGTTCTATATGAAAATCTTACCAACGCACTGCAGAATAACGCAAACAAGCTCCTGACCGATCGGTTCTATGAACGTTTTCAAACGTTCTCCTTGCCCTATCGCATGGAAGAGAAAATTTCCAGCGGCTTTGGCGGCGTTTGTTTCCGGAAGAATAAGACACGCGGTTCCTGGTCGATCGTAATTACACAATGATTATCTCGTGAGCCAAGATTATTTTTCAAACGGAAATATTCATCGCAAAGAATATAGCTCACCGCAGCGAAGCATTTCTGGAATTTGATCCGGCACCATCAACAACATCTGCGGGGACTTTTTCCAAGCTTGCGCGAGAAGCTGGAGATAAGCCTCGAGAAGATCGGCAAGATCCGATAGATTCCCACCGACCGATATGCAGGCTGCTACACCACCTAGGGTGTGAGCACTTACTTCGGCGAATATCGGATTGAGCTCCTCTCCGGGAGAACGGCGAAATATCACAACCAATTGTTGCAACAGATTCAATGCAGATGGATGCGGATGTGTTTTGTAGGATGTTGTGAGAATCGTGAACAACGGAAGAGTGTCTTGTTCCGGATTTGGCAATGATGGAAGTAATTGCTGGGCGCAACCGTACATCGCTTTGAGTGTAATATCGTCCCGACTCCACTCTTCGTGTCCCACGATTTGAATGAATATCGGTAGCAAACCATCCAGCAAGGTCTTGCAATGTTTCCCAAAGAAAGTTGACAGAAACGTCTTCATCATCTTTAGCTGATGAGCAACGGCCAATCTCGCCGTATTCACCGGATGATCTAAGAGTTCACGAAGCCTAGCGAGGCAAAGACCCAGTGTCGCGTCCAAATGGCACATCTGTTGCTCGATCGAGGACAAAGAATATATCAATTTTCCCGCTGCGTACATCAAACGTAAACCCTCACCGCCATCCGGTGCAATGTCCCGTAGTGTTCTCTCAATAGCTTCCAAAATTGATGGAGCAAGTGGCTCCAGATGTTCGCTGCATGCTCTCGCAATGTCCTTCACTGCCATACTCGCGGGTGTCGATGTGACGGAATTTAGCGTTAAACCGTAAGAAACGAGCGGAAGAACTCGTTCCAACCATGGATCCGGATGTTCGCTCAACCACTCGACGTACGCTCCGACGGTTGAACATGCGCACGCGAGAACCTACAAATAACGCACGAAATTAGGTATTACAAGATTTTTTTTCGAATTACATAAAAGCATATCGTTTCAATTGCATTTGAAATTTGAAAAATTGTCAAAGTTACAGAGTAAATTGCTCATATTCCTTCGTACAACTTACCAATTCAAATTATAATTTTCGTGTCCGAAATACAAAAATTATAATTTGATCTTTCTTACCTCGTCCGGGTACTGACTGTACGGAATATGCGATATGATCAGATCCATGAGCGCCGGCACGTAATGATCTTCCTCATACTCGACGCTGTCAGCGAGAGCATTGAAAGCGTGCAACGTCGATTCGACATCGGTCCATTTTTGAGGCTCCGTTTGTAATTGACTAAGGCGCTGTCCGAGTATCACTAGAAGATCTTTTCCAAGAACATTATAACAATGTACAAGTGTGTCAGCGGCATCTTGCCGGTAAACTCTTAAAAGTTCGCGGTCTTCATCGTGACCGGCTTCACTCGGTGACGACGGCAGAGTGGCCTTTCGCAACAGAGCCAGCGCTAACCGAGCGTAGATCGGTTTGAGGGCATTCAGAGCTTGAACGTCAAGTGGCCGATCCAGAGTACCGAGATCGTCCTGCAAAACGTACCAAAATCCAAACGGTATGCAGCTACGTCTCTCATCAACGGGATAACGGCCTTCGTGCTCGGAACACTCGAGCAGCAGCTCAATAAGCGTCTCGGATGTCAATCGATGAGAAACATCGTCGTCCTCGATGAGTGCGAGCAAAAATAATCTACTACCTGCTTCACCGAGTGCCGTTAGTATTTTACAGAATACACTGCCACCGTGTTGTCGGGCCAACGATACTAAACCCTTGGACCATTCCCACAGCAATTGAGGTCTTTTGTAAAGTTCACCGTGAGTAACTGCCATTATAAGACATTCCTGTACGACCTCCCAGCCCCCTTTATCCAATTCTTCATCTTCATCCCTTAAATCGTACGATGATCGAAATAACAAACGAAATAAATCGAGTTACTGGTTCAAATTACGTGCATAATATATAGATTTATTGTCGTTTTACCTGTTGGGAGCATAATTTGACGCTGCAACGAGAAAGTGCGGATAAATTTGTGCTGTAATATCAAGGGGCAACTGTCCGATCTTGAGCCACGCTAAAGCACATTCCAGACTGAGAAGATGCAAGGATTCTTCGTTGCTATCGGAAATCGATCGCTCGTACGTTTGAAAAACTTGCTGCAGCAACCAGGTTGTTTTGCCCCAACAACTGACCAAACTTTCGCGAAATTTCATTGGTCTCGTCCTCTGACATCTCCGAAACTAAGTTGAAAGGAATTTTCACTCGCGCGTTACTACTAAGATTCTTTGATTCACGCTTTTGGATTATTTTGTACGCTTATACCTCGTCTGGGATGGCCGTGAGTACTCTCAGCAATAGATCCAACGTTCCACTTGAATTAAACGGTAATATTTCTATCACCTGCTCAATAAGACCACCTTCTTTTTCTTCCGATTCAAGAGTGTAAGTATTGGCAATAAATGATGCAAGCTGAAATTATCATAGATACAGTTGTAATAATCGAAATTTAAAAGAACATTATGATAAAACTCGTACTAATAATTATAAAAATCATTATGACGATAAAAATATTGGTGATGGGGCTAAAAATCATTCCGTTCATGAAAGTTCTTGTGGTTATGATAATTCATAGTAATCATAGTTATATTACCGCTTGACACAATTTGGATAATATTAATTGTGGAGTGTTTGGCATCTTTATACTGTTGAGTATCCTTGCTTGGAGCATTGGATATTCGTTCTCAGGTATCTCTTGCAAATGTCTGGATATTTTTGCATGTAAAGTTGTAGCGGCATAAAATTGTACTTCCCAGGGCTTAAACAATCAATACAAGAGGTTAATTATAACTAATGGTTTACGATGTGTCTAGATGAGGCAATTTTCATGAATGTACCTTTGTTGGAGCCAACAACTGCCACGCAAAGGTCCAGGCTTCGGGAGTAGCCTGGACCTGTAGAATCCATGTGTGAGCTTCGTTAGATCCAGTGGAATAAAATTTCTTCACTGCCTCCTCCACAGTAGCTGCATGATCCATACCACTGTGTGTCATCTCCAACTTCTCAATAATTTGCAACAGCACAAAGCTGAATTATCGTTAGTGCTGAAATTCACCCAGGACTCAGTGAGTTTTGGCAATATTCATAGAAACCTTGCATCTCAATTTTACCAAAATCACGATAATATGTCGTAAAAAAAATTCTCTCGCATCAGTGTATCGGTCATCACGACAGATTTTCGAAGGAATTAGAAAAACTAAGTTAACCAAACTTTTAACGTGAAAACAATACAAATTATATCTACGAGTGTGTCACTGCAACGAAACTTTGAACGGTCACGCGTGAGCAATGAAAAAATTAATCAAATTTTTTATACTTCTATCGAGGTATAACAGAAGAAAAAAATTCTGCCGTTTGCATCCATGATTTGTACGACTGAGGTTTCTTTCTGACAAGTCAATTTTTAGGTTATGTCAGATATCGAGAATTTCAAAATTCAACAAACCGCTTTAACCCCCAATCTTTCAGACTATAATGTGTTTTTATATATAATTCCGTGAGGGTTTACTGAATTTCTTTTTTTATAAAAAGAAATTTTGCTTTTATGTGATGTAATCATCAAAATCCATAATTATATCCATAATTAATTGAATTCTTCGTTTTCTAAATACCTGCTCCAAATATTCGTACATTGAAAGAATCGGTGATTGTTCGATTGGAGCATGGTCGTATAATCAAGTCATAAAAAAAGAGTGGAAATATAAGAAAAAAAACAATGAAACGTGCTTATATGGGAATGGACAAGGAGGAGACTACACCGAACAAAGGTATAGTCGTATTTTACATTTTTGGAGCAGTAAAAAGTTTAAATTGTCATGCATCCATCTTCGCTATTTACATTTTATTACCAAAATTGCTTTGGTGGAAAGAAACACTGCGACGCAGGGTATGCCACTGTTAAATCCTTACACAGTCCCAACGTAATCTCCTCATGACTTGGTTCAATTGGCAACGGAGATTCGAAAGAGTAGGGCATGCTCCATCAGATTTATAGGAGCACAGCTATGCAAAATGGAAATGTTCAACTGCATGTAAAAAAAAACTGTAATTACAATTTTTCAGTCAATGATTCATCATACAGGTCACTTTACGTGCAATGATTTGCAGGTAAAGTGACTAGTGACAATGCTTTACAGTGTGTAATTGCTATGAAATAAAAATGACACTATTAGATGATCAAAAAAAAAAATTGAATCTTATAGATGCAATTGAAAAGAAAAAATTTGTCTATCTTTGACTAGGAGCTATCTCTATATAGTATATTTACAATATTACAATAATTGTCATTCCACGCTGATAATTTTATTAGATCTAACGCACAGAATAAACTGCATATTACAGCAAAACAAATGCGTTTTCTCCAGAAGCAAACCGAGGTGTTTCTTGAGGCAAAAGAGCATGGTTCGTTGCATCATGTTGCCTGCAACTTTGTCAAACACTCCGGTCAAATTTATCATTTATATGAGAGAGAATCAAGTCAATGTTACTTCTCCATGCTAAGTCCAGAGGTAAATTGATTTCAGATGAAATTTCATTAGTGTAAGTAGTATTTAGGGATTGCTAACAATTAATTTTGTTTTTTTGTTTAATTACAGGAATGGGGCGATAGAGCTCCTCGACAATATTACAAAGGCTCTTTCAGACTGGAGCACGACCATTCGTGGACGCCAATATCGCAAATAGAAGCGAGAAACAAAGAGCTTAGTATGATCAATAAACTTCTCGACATGAACGAAACTCTGACAACAGAACTGGGACAAAATAGCATGTACGTCGATTGATTATCATTACCCAAAAAATCCTCGAATTTGCATATTAGAGACAAAATATTTTCTTAAACCTATGAAATGATTCCACAAAAAAGTATTCTGCGATTATCGCATATATGTAAATATATATATATACTAGGGGGGCTGTGCCGACCCGGCGCGCCAACCCCCCCGTTCCCTCTTGCCCCGGCCTGCCCGCCCCCACGCCTTCTGGACTCGTGTACACGGCGGCGGCGATATATTTATATAATATAGAAATTCTGCGATTATCGCATATATGTAAATAAATAAATAAATAAATATATATATATATATATAAATACTCAATGGAAATAAATAATTGAGCGTGATAAAACGATAACGGAATAGCAGTTTATTCTTGCACTCGATGCAGCTTTCTAACAACAAATCTGTCAATTATTCCTTGAACAAATTTCTCGCTGATACAACTACGATTCGCACGATCGTATTTTTAAAAAATAATTGATGCTTCATCTACGGGATAAAAATCAACGACCGTGCATAACGAATCGTGATTTTACGGAAAGGACAAAATAAAAATATACATTATATACGTCTAATATTTACCCGTTACTTTTTCGTCCACGCTATGGCGATAAATCACTGTTGATGCTCAACTATGAGAGAAAGTGATGTTAAAATACAACAACATTGTGTTATCAACATTTCTCTCAGAACACATTAGAGTCGATCTGTGCTGTCCTAGATACTAAGCATGAATCATCAAGAATCTCTGCCTGACTGTAAATACGGTTCTGGAACCGTACAAAATAAAAGCTCCGAAGCTCGAACGGTTTCCGAACCATGAAGAAGAAAATAAATGCCACGAAGCTTGAACGATTCTCAGTGTAGACTACGAGTGAAGGAAGAATTAGAATACCGAGGTTGCGATCACTCTCGATATCTCAACTCGGGGTGGAGGTTCAATATTCTTTTCAAATTGATTACAGGAGAATTGAGAAGATCGAGCTTAAAACCATTGAGTTTCTTACATTACACGATACACATCTTCCGTACTGAAAAGTACGGAAGATGTGCGTTCGAAAGAACTTACTAAAAGCGTCGATTGAATTACAAAAAATAAAATAAAAGCGCTGTTTTATCCGTCAATACTTGAAATAATCGTACAAAGCATGAGCAAACGACGAGCGTCGGATGTATTCGATGACAAATATTTTGCTTCTCTTTGTTTTTTTCCATTAGCGCAAATTCGTTCCTTCTGAATGAACGTAAAAGGAAAAAAAAAGTACAGGAAGAAATTCAGGTGAGGAACTCAGGTCATTTGCTTGATGTTGTGATTGCGTCGACGGCGTCATGTGACGTTTACTCTGTGTGCTAAAAAAAAAGTACCTCTGATCAATATTCTCGCGAAACGAGAACGATCGTGAGACTATCTTTTCTTTTTCTGTTACATACATTGCAGTGGTATCCTCAGGGTTTCTTGGTCCTTTACTATACACTCGTGGGTCTGTGTGTGAAACAGGTACTGAAGCAAAAGTTGTTTCTCCTCGCCGAAGCACGGATCATAGAATCCAGGCAGTTCACTCTGACACAACGATTACACATATAAAACACGACTGAAATATGATTATTTTCACAAATCGATATGATAAAAAAGTTACCTTGGGCGCTTCGTAAAGGACCAGCTTCGAGTCGATGACCAGACACTGCAGAGGAACAGTCACATCGATTACTTCGTCCTTGTTGGACTCGGCGGCTTCGACACTGTCCGTTCTACCATCGGGATAAACGAATCTTCCGTAAAGTGCTTTGGTAATGACGAGACCTCTTTTGGCCTCTTCCTCCGCGCGAATTCTACTAAACGTCACCATCATCAAATCAACGGCTCCTCTCGCCTCTCGTTGTTTTTCCAGCATTCTCGTTTTATTCAATTCTTTCTGTTTCTCCTTATCGCGCTCCTGTCGCTCCTTCACGATCGGATCGACGATAAATTTCTTAACTATCGTCCACGTTATCAGAGGCGTCACGGTCGCGTAAAACACCGGTGCCGGTAGTACCTCGTCGCACAAGTGTATCGGAAATATGTATGTTTGTGATGCTCGTATGAGTTTTAATCTTAGTGTAACACCGTTTGGCACACCGAATCTAACAGCCGCCGACAGGGCGCTATGCTTTGACACTTTTTTCTCGGCGCCGTACTCGACGTACGCTCCGGCAGTACCAAGCCTGGAGAACAGAAAGAACAATCGTCCGTAAGGTTGTATGGATTTTTTTTTTTTTTCAACTACACGGACCTTTCATCCATCAATCCAGCTATATATTTTTGGTGAGCTACATGTTCCGAGACACGGTCAATCGAAAATAAAAGTGATTCTTCTAAACGGGTGGATTAAAAAATCCGAAATATTTCGCAGAAAATTCTTTTAACTAGCACTGCATGCTGGCAAACCGTACTACAATGTTGGTACTACATGTTCAAGAAATTGTACGCGATCGACGAACAAAAAAAACATTTCTGGATTGATGGAGAATCCTTCATTTGGCCAATTTTATTGTGCTAACTTCAAACTGCCTTGAAGTTTCAGCTTCCTTTCCTCCATCTTATAAATGTAGTTGAGGGTAATTTGTGAGTGTATATAACCGAAACTAATGGAAATGGCAGTGCGCGAACGAGGCGTGTCTCTGACAATAATCGTACTCATTGAAGTCTGATCGCCGGCTTTGTACGTTAAATAACCGGCGGTATGTTTGTCCAATTGCATCCCGATTCCTGTGGGAAAGTGTATTCGTTAAAGTAACACGTATAACGTAAAAACAACTGGTGTCGAGATAACTAACGGCAAGATGTGCTATTTTAAATGAGTGATAAGTTAAAAAACAATCCATTGGGAAATTGTAATCGATTAATAGATGAGAAATTTTGGACTTTTTTAGATCGTCATTCATAGTCACAAGAGTACCTTTGGTGCATTACTCACTTCCAACCAATCCCGGTCGTGCTTCTTGGGCGCCAAATTTCAACGACAGTACAGCGTTACAAAATACTTTTTCCGTAAATACTCTGTGTCCGCTGAGCGATATTTTCGGTCCATCGCCGGCCCCAATGTCCAGCTCCATCCAGCTTTTCGCCGATAACGTTCTTTTCGCGGCAACATTGAGGGTTCCGAAACCCGTGCCGTTTTGAGTATCTATCTGTCCGTATAAGACCAGAGTATCCCGTAACGTGAGAGGAGCCTCGATAGATTGAGAAAAGGACATTCCGCTAATTTCAAGGAACGAGAACATGCCGTCGCTAAATTAAAAAAAAAAAAACAAACATATTTAAAATATTTTATCGAAGAATCGTATTGTGAGTGGGCGGATAATTGTCTTCCAAATGTAACAAACCGATCAGCATAATCCTCGTCGTATACGGTGAATAAATCACTAGCGTTTATATTGACCGTTATATTTCCCGTTGGATTGGTTCTCTGCTGAAGCCTACTTTCTTCCCTCTCTCGCGCTATCCTCTCGTACTCCTCGCGAATCTCCTGAGGCGTCTTCGTTCTCTGAACAATCTCCCATCCCTTTGTTTGAAGTCCCCGAGTACCCAGTGAGTCGTAGATCGCTCTCTGATGAGGATTGTTTAGAACTGAGAATGAGAAAATTGATAGAACGATTAGTACATGATATCTGAACTCTAGATTTGTGTTTTCGGTGATTTTGACATACCTTCGTACGCCTTACTCGTACGATTGAAAAGAACTTCCGCCGTTTTTTTGAGTACAGGATCGACATGTTTGTCGGGATGATAGAGCCTGCTCTGTCTGCGATAAGCATTGGTGATCTCCTCTGGCGTTGCCTGTCAAAGCAATAGATGAAGCTTATTAAGAAATTTAATTAAATTACTTTTCCAAAACATGTAACGTTGCCAATCGGTATTATTTTTTTCGAAATCTCATTTCTAGGCCTCCCACCATAATATGTGATATCGATTATGTTTTTCATAGCACTACAATGGTTTACACTCCAGGTTGCGTTTCTACATTCAAAATTTTCTTTGCGTATGTTAAATCCTAAAAATCGGTGATACATCCCAAATGTTGTCTGCGTACTTTTATCAGATAAAAGGGTTTTCTTTACTGGCAACTTTAATTCAGTTTCTGCTGCAGTTAGTTAATTATTGAGTAGATCAGCGGGAAGGCTGAATTAAAGAATATAATCAAAAACTGTCTTTCATTAGCAACAGCAAAAAAGATGGCTTGCAGACGTATGAAAATGCATGTAGTGTAGATGTAAGGAGAGAGAACCTTTAATGTATCTGGATATATCTTTAGCAACGAAAGAAGAACGAGCGCAGTGAGAACAGCAACAAAAGAACAGTTTTTTTTTGTAGCACATGTGTACATATATAGATATGCTCGTTGATTCAGTTTAGTATAGACTAAACTGAATTAACGAGCCAAAGTTGCGGAATACACTGATCATACAGCGGGGTGGAATGTACTCGAGCCTTGTATTCGCTCCAGTATATTACTCGCGTTACTGTAGGCCAGAGAAAAAAGTATGACTCGGTAAAAAATACTACTAATCATGGCATTTATGACACAATGCTCCTTGACGATTAAAAGGATACAGGATTCTTGACAGTCAATGGGACAAAAGGGAAAGGAATCATGGAATTTTTAACTGAGTTTCATTGAGCATAGATGACTAGTAACGAGACACATTCGAGTGATTGTTTTAGTGATAAGAGCGAACATAGAATAACTCTATGTTCCGCAGTTATGGTTTAAGTCTAAAACTACAATTGCACCGATCAAAAGCACCATGACAAACTATCGAATTTCGACCATACAAATATTTCATCGAGCTTTTCGATGCCGGTCTTCAACGGCAATGGCAAAGGAAATTCTGCGTTACATCAGAACATTACGAGGTAAAGAAATAACGTGTACGTTTCAAATTCGAGCATGGTTATTTAAGATCGTCGATGACGAAATGGAAAAATGATAATATTATTTCGTACTAATTGTAAATTTGCACGAAGCAACGGGGGGTACTCACGTTTCTAGGCAGATTCAGGAACGTGTAATAGTCTTCCTCGATCACGTTGTCCTGTTCCTGATCGTCGCTCATCGCGAGATTTACGATTAAACGAAACTTCCACGATGAGTTTTACTCGCGTTAAATGGTGATAATAAACGCACTCGGACGCTATTTACGAGTGTCGTCGTCGCCTTTTTTTTTTTCGTCCGGAACGAGCTTTGTGCTTTTCGTGTTTTCTGCTTTTTTTTTTCTTAGGTTACGAAATACACATTTTTTCGATTTACTCTCGGGACCGGCTGCTGCACCAGTGACATAGTCGATGATGAAGCCGTTCGATGGAGCTATCTGTGCATCTCTCGACACGTGTTTGGCAAGACGGATATCTTCCGTACCGACATTACCGACTGAGCTCTCTACACGCGCGCAAGAAAAGCGCGGGAAAAAAAGAGAGTTCAACGATCCCATCAATGTTCGAATACTAAAAAAACCCTGATTACCATCAAGCTCATTAACAAACGTTATAATTATCGAAAACAAGAATCCTCATTGTCCGACAATTCTATAATATATAATTTTCTTATCAGTAATGTAAACAAAAATGTTATTATTATCTACAACACTGTGAAAGGATTTTTTAACGCGGTGAAGATTTTTCCCGAATAGTCGTATCTCGTTAATGGGCGTATTTTATAGTTGGATAAGTAAAGTTACGATTACCGAAACTCCTTGAACGACAGATTAGATGGGACTTATTGAGCGTGTGTGCGTGAGACGTTCGAGAGACATTAAAATATGAGCTCGAAGGGATAATATTATTCTCTATGGCTGGCTGCCCAAAGTTAAACATTTACACTCGGACTTAGCAGAGCATAAAGTCATTTCTCGGGCATTCCGTACGAGAGTTGACCGATGGGGCTTCTTGACGGAGCGAGAGAAAGGGGAGGGCATTACTCTAGACAGAGGGTCTGGTTTTAAGCGCCCGTGAGCTCGGGCCCAAGCCTTAATTTACGAGGTTCTTTCGGTGGGGGAAAGTTGGCGGGGCTTCGCGCGTTCGTGCCTTATTGAGTTTTAGGTTTTAGCCGTTGTGAGGGAACCGCAACGCTCGCAACGCACGATAACGTGCGAGCGTGATAATCGCTCCTGTCTCGCCTCGCCGCGACGAACGAATTACCACTGAAAAAGAAAAGAAATAAAAGCGAAAAGAATAAAGTTCTTTGGGGGTGTAACATTGACAACCATGGAAGAGAGCGAGTTAGCGAGATTGCACTGATATTAACCGTATCAAAACACAAAGAGCGTCCTCCACATACCAAAAGCTCCTTTTTTTTCGCTTCTTCCTGTCGAGCACCCGAATCTTTGAAAAGCAAAATTCAACATGTTGGATTATTAACATTTGGTCACGTCGAATGGTACAAAAAAAAAACGGCTCAATTTAGAATTTTTGTATTTTTTATAATGCACAACTAATCGGTTCCGATTAAAATTGAGTCATCACTTTTAAGTACTTTCGTCATTTTGACGACGTTATTTTGAATGTCGAAGGGTACCAATATTCATAAAAATGTGCAAAATCCTTTTCTTTTTGAGTCTACCATTAGTGATTATCGTTTTATTTCATTTTCTTTTCGTAGCGTACGTCTTTAAGTCGAGGGTAAATGCAAAAGCTTGTTATGACACGATAAATACGGTCAGAAGGTTTGATCGTAATCGAGCGACGAACGAGCGGAGTCAAAATGACGTCGAAAGAGGTCTCTCAGAGCATAGATCTCACTCGATCAGAAACTTGATAAATCTCAAATCAAATAAATGACAAATGTTCATTGAAATCATTCAAATGACTCAAATGAAATAAGTGACAAATTTTGAGCTGGTGTTATGTCTATATATAACAGGAGGAAAACTTGGGGATTACTGATTTTCGTCATTGTACATAGGTTGGCTTGTATATAACGTGGAAGGAGAGACGAATATGAAAAGCAATGAGACGCGATATGGTGGTAAAATATAATCGTATGAGCGCGTTAGTATCGACGATAGAACGTTAAAAACGATCGAACTGAAAACAATTGAACAATCGTTCGTTGCATTGTTGCCAAACAAGACTCATTGTGCTTGGCCAACAATGGCCGGAGTCCTGTATAGCCAACATTAGTCGTCCATAACTCGTTCTTTGATCAACATTATAACGTTGAGCTGTACGCCAACGTGGCTGTAATGCGCTGTTGAAAAATATCCGGTCGAGAGTCATCGGCTATGATATTGCTCTTTTTTTCTTTTTCTCTCTCTTCTCTCTCGTTGCTAACTCAACGAAGAGTCATCCCTGATGTCTTATTAGGGCGATTTTTGTTTTTTCGACTATTTTTTTTTCTCAGTCCCCATCTGAAACTTTGTTGGATATGTCGAAATACAAATTCCCTGAAAGTTACAGCCCTCAATATTAATTCTGAGTACTTTTCCTTAGCGTGAAAAGATTATCCATCTAAAATACACGTAAATCGAATTTTTTTTTTTTTCAACATTCTATAAGTCAGCCGCATTTTATGCTAGCATATTGTTCTTGGTTTCGATTTACTCAGAATAAAACAATCTAGAAAAGTGCCTATTGCGGCGAAAGTGTAAATTGTACTGGTGAGCTGGTACGGGTCACTGAAGTTGATTTTTACCCAAAATTCTCGTTTTTTTGCTGTTATCTTCGAAACAATTAACTTTACGAATAAAATGTAAATGAAAAATTTGTTGGAAATTTAATTTCCTACAAAGAAGGTCCTATCGACCCGATTGCTTAGATTAATATTTCTTGAGATATTGAACTTTAACTTATGAGTAGTATAAAATTTATAAAATATGAAATATTAAATAATAGAAAAAATAAAAATAAAAAAAGTTCAATATCTCAAGAAGTATTAATCTAAGCAATTGGGTCGATAGGACCTTTTTTGTAGGAAATTGAATTTCCAACAAATTTTTCATTTACATTTTATTCGTAAAGTTAATTGTTTCGAAGATAACAGCAAAAAAACGAGAATTTTGGGTAAAAATCAACTTTAGTGACCCGTACCAGCTCACCAGTACAATTTACACTTTCGCCGCAATAGGCACTTTTCTAGATTGTTTTATTCTGAGTAAATTGAAACCAAGAACAATATGCTAGCATAAAATGCGGCTGACTTATAGAATGTTGAAAGAAAAAAAAATTTCATTTACGTGTATTTTAGATGGAAAATCTTTTCACGCTAAGGGAAAGTACTTAGAATTAATATTGAGGGCTGTAACTTTCAGGGAATTTGTTTTTCGACATATCCAACAAAATTTCAAGTGGGGACTGAGAAAAAAAATAGTCGAAAAAAAAAAAATCGTCCTAATGTCACATATATCAACTTTTTCAACTCTACAGGTTTATTAAAAACCGTCTTAGTCCGGAAGCTTCGCGTCATTATGCTCGTTCTTTAAAAAGAAGATATATCGAGCATCCTTGGAGCTCTTGGATAGTTAAACTTTTGGGAATTCTGCAGCGTGCAATTTTTTCAAATTTTTTTGCATCAAAATGCATCGAACAATTTATGATATTATCAGGGTAGAGTGGAAGAATCCACTCAAGGAAAAAGTATGATCAAAGTACTCAGAAATGCTCCAATGCGATTCGAGGGACACAGTCACATGGAAAATTTGAATAAAATAATTGGTTTCAAAAAAGAACCACAGTACTCTTTAAAACCAATTATGTTATTCAAATTTCCCATCTGGTTCAAATTTCCATAATTTTCTCTAAATATAAAGTTGCCAGTCTGGAAAAAAAAAATCGTAGACCCCGAGAAAAATTGTATAAAGCGTTAAAATTTAAAACATCAAAAATAGCGTACACCGAGACACCTGCGTTTAAATTGAGTCTCGCGATATATTGCAGAAATATTATAAAACGTGGTCGAACGAAGTTTATTCCAGTGCGCGCGTGAGCGAGGGTGAATCGTACGAAACGTACGAATCGCCGTTTTGAATTTTGCAATTGCGCGCTTCTCAAGGATTTTGTCGAATTTGCAATCATCGGGTTTACGTAATCGGGCGTTAAGCCACGTTGAACGGGTCGATTCTGGGAAAAAAACGAAAAACATTGACGTTCAACGACATACATATTTAGTTTATGCCAGAACTTTGATAAAAAATAGAGTCAAAGGACGCCTCTTCGGTGAACCAAGTTGAAATTTCGCCTAACAAGATGAACGAATTTTTGGTCGAGTTTTCCTTGGGATCAAATAGGCAAAGGTTAACAAGAACGCTACTAGTACAATCAATAGAGAATATTGTGCCACATTAAATTACAAGAGTTATTATTTCTTTAAATTAGGTTCAGTATCACGTACTGAATGTAAATGAACAAAATCCTTACAAATTAAGTGACCGCAAGTGCCGCTATTTTGAGGAAAGCCGTATCGGCCAATATCTCCGTTACCGTGCACTTTAGGCCAAAAATGCTAATAACCTTTCTTGCAGATAATTGAATTTCCTATCTTTTTTTTGAAATAATTTTTTTTGTATCACTTACCGTTTACGACTTATACGACTGTTAAAATGTATTTATTCACTTTTTGACCTGTATCTCTCTTAATAATAGTTTAAACAATAAAATGCTAATAACTTATCTTTTAAATCCACACATTTTCCACAACTTTTATTTAAAACTTTTTTGTCTAAAATTAACATTCTCAAAGTTATAACGCGTTCAATGTTGCGCTACCGGGTGCAAGGCTAATAAAAACGCGTTATAACTTCGAGAATATTAACTTTAGACAAAAAAGTTTGAAAAAAAAGGTGTGGGAAATTTATAGATTTAAAAGATAAGTTATTAGCATTTTATTGTTTAAACAATTATTAGGAGAGATACAGGTCAAAAAGTGAATAAATAAATTTTAACAGTCGTATAAGTCGTAAACGGTAAGTGATACAAAAAAAAATATTTAGAAAAAAAGATGGGAAATTCAATCATCTACAAGAAAGGTTATTACCATTTTTGGCCTAAGGTGCACGGTAACGGAGATATTGGCCAATACGGTTTTCCTGAAAATGGCGGCACTTGCGGTCACTTAATTTGTAAGGATTTTTTTTATTTACATTCAGTTCGTGATACTGAACCTAATTAAAAGAAAAAAGAACTCTTGTAATTTAATGTGGAATTAACAAGAGTAACGGGCTCCCTATTGATTGTACTATACTACAATAGTCACTTACACTTTTGAAGGGTGATTTTTTTCTATATTTTTTAAAAGTCTTTTTCAAAGTCCTCGGTGTGGTCCAGAGCGTCCCTCTAGTGCGTTTCAATGCGCAAGACGCAAACACACACAACCACGTCGTGGATTATCTCGATGGTGAGTTGAGAAATTCTCGTTGGGTTGGAGCAGAAGTTGAATCGAGCCAATATTCCGAGAGAAGCGTTATAATTCGTCCAATCGTTGAACGAGGAGGGAGAACGACGATGACGCCCCATTCATGGCGATCGTTTTCATTCCCTCTACCCTCCACGAGATTTCATACCTAATATTGTAGAGTGTAACAGAGGTAAAATTCATTGATTAGTACTGTGTACTCCAAAAATTTTTTAATTGGAAGAAAAGATCTTAAGTAGTAGTAGGGTGAGGTCCAAGGAATAATGGATTCACCCCTTTTTTTTTTGAGGAATCGAGACACCTTTTAGATAGTCCTTTTATTTTACGTCCCTATGAAAGGACTTACTGCTTATTAAAAACTTATGGACCACCCTTTGACGAGCAAGACATCGTCATGATTGGACTCAACTTCCAACTAAACTTCGCCAAAACATCCCTCTTCATTATCACCACAAAATGCGTTACATTCCCACAAATCGATAAATTTATATCTTCGTTCTAGATCCACTTTTCAAACGATCAATGCTTAACTTAAACGGATACTATTTTGTAGCTGGTTTAAGTGAAAATAGAAAATTGTGATCCATCAACCGCTTCGAGTTACAAGTCTATTTACTCCAATTTATCGTCAATATATATTAGGATAATGTTGAAACTCTTTCGTCGAAGCCACGGTTCGTTTGAATCCCTTATGCGCATCGCTGAAAAGCATCAGAGCGACAGAGGGAAGACGGTAACGCTCCTCGAGAATCTCGCGACGCTCTGTGTTCTCCATAATGGCGGCCGACGCGTGCGCGATCGATTTACATACGAATTTCGACTACCATCGATGATTAAATTAGCACAGTGAACGCGATTTTTAACACACTTAAGCGGGACACTCTTTGGCTTTGTGGGTGATCTTTCATTTTCAGACATGATGCAATAATTTGCAACGTCAGCCACTTTATGACGCTGGCGTCTACGCGGTGTGTTACAAAAGACCGGGCTGTCCTCGTTGAGGAAAAAAAAAAGGGAACTCGGCGATTACGGCACAACAATCGTAAATCGTTCAATCTTTTCTTTCGATGCACGAAAATAATAAAACTCAATGTAAGCAAAGTTCACTTGCATAATTATGATTTCACGCGCACATGGACGACCGTAACGACCTCATTGCGAAGCTCCAAATACCGTCATTAGCTTTGAGAACAATGCTCGACCCATTTCGATCAAATAGCTTTAACGCTAACGCATCAATTTCATTATAATACGAGAATTTGATGACTATATGAAAACAAAAAAAAAACAACAAAGCAATCATACGTATACGTAGATATTAAAAAAATTGTAAGCTAACGAGTGATTTTCGCGCGAGTTTTGAATTGGCGGATTCTGCGGGGGAGGAGAATGGGATTGTGAGAGTTGGTCGCGGGGGCAGAACTGCCTTCTCGATCCTGAAAACGTGTGTGCCTATGTGTGCATGTGTTTGGCTCCGCCTCCGCTCGAGCGTTTTACTTAGTCCGAGGTCTCCAGCCCCAGATCGGTCACGAAATATCATCGTCGTCGTAGTCGCCTTAATCTCGCTTCGGTTTTGTTTCTCGACGGCTGTCGCATCGTGAGCCGTCGGTTCTCGAGCACACACATTCAAACGAGTTCGCGAAACGTTTGAGTTCCCGATTGCCGTCGGATTCGCGCCTTTTCTTTTCCATCCTCCAATTGTGACATTTCAATTTTTCTTCCTTTACCGATCGTTCTTTATCGAAAAATAACTTGTGTCCGCTTTCCAACGTTGCAAAGTTCATCCAGAGACAACTTTTGTGTTGTGCGACAACGAGTTACTTGACAAATCACTGGAATATCTCGAGCAACCCCTCGCCGCAAACAGGTGAGCCATTTTCGTTTTTCTTAAAGAACAATGAAATAAACGGTCAATTAAAAAAATCACTGTGAATCAAGAGTAATGAATTAATTTACGAACAAAAAAAAAGGGGGCAATAAAAATGCCATTTTTTAAGTACTAAAAGAAAAGTCGATTATCCAGTGCATTCCATAGTTTTAAGTGTGTTACTTAAAAGCTCGAATATCATTTTACACTTAAACATATTTACTTTGCAAGCGATGAGACCATTTTGGAATGTATCCTAGACTCAATTGATCGCAAGAAAAAGAAATTAATTTCCGACGTATCGTCGAGGGGTTAAAATTAGATTTGAACGAAAGTTGTGGCATGAATGACAAATTCCCTCCCGGATGATTATCGTGCGTGTGTGTTTGCGCGTGCGGTTGTTGCGTGTTTGTAATAAAGTGTCTCGAATGTTTCCAAATCAATCGCAACGAGTTTACAAACTTTTGCTCGCTAACGACGCGAGATTTATCAAAAATTTACTTATACCCAAGCTTGCCAAACGGCGCGAGGGAGAGGAGGAAAAAAAAACACAGAGCGAAACAAAAAAAAAAAAAAAATTAACGACTACACTTATCCCGCTCGTCGCGGTTCTCTCTATGCTGTTTGAGAGCGCGATAACCAGGGGGCAACTCTCGTAAACATTTCGTTATCTGTCACCGAGCTTTATAAACTCTCGCTGGATTATCATAATTTGTTCGACAATATTGTTCGGTAAATAAATAAATAAGGAATTTATTATCGTAGAATCAATAATACGAGATATTAGACTGGCAATTCTCGGGAATCAACGACACGGTATATTCGCGCAATGTGAAATAAAAGTATAAATGCATTTGCGAACGGGCCTCCGTTGACCGAAAAGTGTACCGTCGGACTAAACGGAATTTTCATCACTGAGGTCTTGTACCGCAAAAACGTACACGTGAAGAAACGTACAATTATTTTTTCTTTCGTTCGATTAGCTTCCACTTTTTTTTCTTTTAATATTCTTGGCAAAGCACAAAGTTTCTTTTGTCAAGGATACGTGCGTGAATCGAGAAATTAATCGATCGCTCGTTAACCACTGCCGAGAGCTAATCCTAAAATCGGTGTTACACGCTAAATTACAGAGAGAAAGAGAGAGAGAGAGAGACAGAGATGAGAGAGGAATCGTCAGAACACGACGTACAAACGTAATTCTTAATGTTCAACTGGGATTAACCTGTGTCAATGTAGAATTGGTTTAGATTTATCAGGACGCAGGATTAGGTTGTTGATGAATTTGTAAGTGGGTACAAATCATCATTTACTGATTGATTCGAGTTATTCCGGATTTTAATTAATTGTCACTCAACACCGAGTGTGTACACTGGATCTTTAAAGGAACAATCGAAATTTCAAACTCGTATTTCTTTCCGCTTTTTTTTTACTATTTGTCAATTTTTATTAACGACGGTTTTAAACTTTGGACTTCAAGAAGTAATTCAGAATTTTTTCCGATTTTTTGAAAGTCTAGAAAACTCTAAAAACTCAATTGTTCCCTCAAAGACTCAGTGTACACGTCGTGTCTCGAAAAATATAGTGTACGAGGTCTGTTGAAAAAGTATCGCGAGTTTTGAATTTCCGCGGGCTACGTATATTCGATTTTCGATTTTTTTGTGGCGTTAGGTTGGTACTCGTGTCCCTCATTTATGCTGAAAAAATCGGGCATTTTGAATGTTTAGTTAATTGTTTTGGTTAGACGTGTTTTGGCTTGTCTTCGATTTTTGCCTATTCCAAAAAAGCAGCTTCCATTGCGATGATTGAGCTTTGGTTTCCACGTCATAACCATAAACCCATGATTCGTCGCCAGTTATGCCCTCTGGAGCAAATTTGGGTCGTCGCGGACCGAGTCCAACAGCTCCTTAGTAGGGCTGTTACTTTTATCCGGGAAATCAGATCCAACGCTTCAGATTCGAATACCCGGATATCCGGGTATCCGGGTATTCGAGTACCCGAGTATCCGGGTATCCGGATATCCGAATAATCACGGATCCGGGTAACCGGGTAATAACGAATAATATCGGGTAATTACCCGATTTTTCGCGTACAAGCTCAAATAGGACCGCCGGCGTAAAAAAAATAATGATATTGTATTAGTCTGGTCATCAAATAAGCCGAAATATAGGGCGTTGATAGTTACCATTGAAAAAAATTGGAAAATAACTTGTATCAAATTGGCTCTGTTCAAAGAAATTGTGCAAAACTACGGTAAAAATGGAAACTTAGTGTTGACGAATCAGACGTCACGGTTTTCCAATTTATAATAATTGTGTATTCACTCGGGAAAACATTTTACATGTGACTCCCACAATTTTTTAGAATCTGCTGTTACGATCACAATTGGTTGCCTGTGCATATTAAGAATAGCCGAGATCTGCTTCTTCACATTCTATATTTTCTCTCCAACTGTAAAGTTCATAAAAACTGCACACACGTCCATAAAGCAAATATACATTTCAGAAACTAAGGATATTTATTAAATAATAATAAATCGTGATGAAAAAATAATATTAAAGATGCAAATAGTGCAGGTCAATGTTGATTAAGTTCTTATGAAATGATCATGTGTTTCCCTAACATTGTATAGAAGATTATGTCATTGCTTTTTTAATCTACACAAGAATGTTTTATTGAAATTGTAGTTTTTGTCGGATGTGAATTACAGTAAAGAAATAGTTTGGTAATAATAGTAAATACGCCTGCAAGATTCTTTCCAAGAATCTTCGTTATAATGATAATCTAATTTGTTTAATATTGATATCAGTCGGTAAAAATAAAAAATGGTCAACTAAATGATCGGACATGAACACCGATATAATCCTGTTTCTCAATCTTCCGGTAATGATTTATTATTCGTCTTATAAATGTACTTCGCAAACATTGTTCTTGGCAACATCTACGCATGCCTCACAAATTGTGTAAATTGAACAATTATTCTCAGCACTTTCGGCATCAATTATCGGCGGTAATTGCCCGATATTATCCGTTATTATCCGAGTACCCGGTTACCCGGATACCCCGAAACTATCCGTATACCCGAATCCGTTATTACCCGGATATTATCGAGTTATCGAGATATATGGATTTGAAGCGTCGGATCCGTGAAATCCGAATTACTCGGGTATGCGGATACCCGGAAAAGTTCAAGCTCTACTCCTTAGCAATGTTAACGCGACACTGTTTTTGTTCGAAATTGAGCAATTTCGGCACGAATTTCGCGGCGACCCGTCTCATGCCCAAATCATTGGTGAAAATCGAATAGCACGAGCCAATCGATATGTTTAGTTCCTCAGCAACTTCTCTAACGGTGATTCGACGATTGGCCAATATTATTTTCTTCGCTTCGTCAATGTTTTCGTCTGTTGTTGATGTGCTCGGGCGTCCGGAACGCATTTCATTGTTCGCATCTTCTCGGCCCTCTCAGAATATTTTGTACCACCGATAAACGTTGCTTTGGTCCAAGGTAGCTTCACCATATGCCACAGTCAACATTCGGAATGCGTCCGCGCACTTAATTTTGTTTTTCACACGAAATTTGATACAGATTCTTTGATCCATTTTTTGGAATAGGCAAAAATCGAAGACAAACCAAAACACGTCTAACCAAAACAGCTGTCAACGATTAACTAAACATTCAAAATGGCCGATTTTTTCAGCATAAGTGAGGGACATGATTACCAACCTAACGCCACAAAAAAATCGAAAATCGAATATACGTAGCCCGCGGAAATTCGAAATTCGCGATACTTTTTGAACAGACCTCGTACACACGGGGAGTTAAGGGAGCGCTCGAAGATTATTTAAAAAAATAGAGAAAAACGTGTTTTATTTTGCGAAAAATAATGTCCATCGTAAATCGTAAACGAGAGATTGTACGAAAGGCATTGGTGATCGTGTGCAAAAAATATTCAAGAATGTATAAAAAATTGCAAGAATAATATTTTTCAAATATTCATTGGAATTTGAAAAGATTCACCTCCCCTACAATACTTTAGATTCTCGCCCGAATATTTATTTGCATGATTATAGAAATTTTGCCAACAATCGCTCGATTCCATATTTTCGATATGATTTTTTTTCCGGCGATTTAAAAACCCCTTCGGTGATAGACATCTGAATATTTCATATGTTGCAGAGGTATGAGTGGAGCAAATCCGGTCTGACGTACAGGTGCCGATAATTTAGTAAAATTGCTTCATTTAAAACGCGTTATAAATAAATTCTTTTTTCAATTTATTCTAAAATAAAAACAAGATATTATATAGTGAGTACAGACATGGGAATCACAAACGTACGCCCGACTAACCGATCATAGAACGAGCCTCCTTGAGGCCGTCATGCAGTGTAAGGCTCTTTTTTTACGCTTTGTTTGAGATTTTTTTCTGGCGAACTAAATAAAGATACAACTGCGAAATTTTTATCACATATTTATTCACATTTTGAGCACACTTTACAATTTTTTCAATTCAAAATCGTCACTCATTGCCGAGGTATACGGCAATTTAGCGACTTATTTTCAAAAAAACGGTTACCACTATTGCGGGCGTTCTGCTTATCCGAGATAAAAACATCAAACGGCATTTTAATCTGTGAAGTTTTAACTAGTGTTGGAACTAGGATTATCAAAAAATATTCAAAAGTGAATTTTTGGCAACTTGTTGAACTCTTATCGTCAATTTTCTTTTTTTTTCACGACTTCTTCAGCATGACAAAAATAAACTTTTCAATATTTTTTGATAATCCTAGTTCCGAGACTAGTTAAAACTTCACAGATTAAAATGCCGTTTGATTTTTTCGTTTCGGGCAAGCAGAACGCCCGCAATTGTGGTAACCGTTTTTTATTAAATGAGCGGCTAAGTTGCCGTGTACCTCAAGCAATGAGCGACGATTCCGGGCTGAAAAAAATGTAAAGTGTGCTCAAAATGTGAATAAATATACGGTCAAAATTTCGCAGTTGTATCTTTATTAAGTGCGCCAACAAAAAATCGTAAAAAAAGAGAGCCTTTACACGGGATGGCGGGCTTAAGGGAGGAAATAGGGTTAGGACAGCGTTTTCTCAATGATTTTCATGAATTTTTTTATAGTACAAAAAATGAATATAATTTATTGAAACTTTGAGAATATTTTATACATATATTTAAGTATATACTATAAAATTTTTGAAGAATTTCCTTGAAAAACACCGACGATATTAGCGACCCCATATTGCAAGTCACAATCAGACTCAGCATTTTGCGTACATTCTGGAAGCCGCAGTTTTCATCTGAAATCAAACGAGATTGGAATTTACTTTTATTATATGTCTCTCTTCTATATGAACCTAAATGCTATCAAAAAAATAGAAAATTGAATTTTTACAGGGGTCAAAACCAAAAAGCATGATTTTTTGCCATTTTTTACAACTTTATTTGAAAAATGAAAATTATTTTTAATAATGATAATATTCAGATTTTAGATTCATATAGAGCGCAATACTATGAAGAAAGTAACTGCCAATTTTTAAAACGATTGGTTGAAAACTTGTCAAACTAGCGTGTACGCAAGTTCAAAAAAAGTCGTTTTCAGAAAAACGCGTTTGAAAAAATAGTACCAAGAAAAACAAAGTCAAGGCAGTCATAAATTTTCTTCGGTGTTTTTCAAGGAAATTCTTCAAAAATTTTATAGTTTATTCTTAAATATATGTATAAAGTATTCTCAAAGTTTCAATAAATTATATTCATTTTTTATACTATAAAAAAATTCATGAAAATCATTGAGAAAACGCTGTCCTAACCCTATTTCCACCCTTAATGGCTTATAACAATAGAACGAGTCGGAATTTTCATTTAAAATTTTGGGAACATATTTTTCAATAGTTTTGATAACAATTTATGAAATTTAAAAAAAAATCGATTTTTTGTACTGTCTAACCGTATTTCCCCCCTTAAGCGGGAATTTATCAGTGTTGCCGGGGCCTAAAGTGCCGAGAGAAAAGGATCTGTAAATGAGTGAGAAACACTTAAGATGTATAATGTCAGTTATCCGGCGGTGTCCGATTCCAAAGAGGACCGAATCCTGTGAAACCCACGCTAATATATAGTGTTCATGGTCATTGTCTAGCTCGTAAACGATTTATGTTTCACAATATGTACCCTCCAGAACTCGACATTGCTTTTTTCCAAAAGTTGTGCGTTACGCGGGGGTTGTCGGTGTTTCCGAAAGTTGTGTATAACGCATAGGCGAGAATGGAGGATGTATATTAGCGGGTATACATGAGAGAAAATCTCGACATAGATCGTATATATTGAGTAAACGGAAGTGGGGATGAGTCCCTCGGGGAAAAGAGGTTCGGCTTTTCGTCGACGATGGGCAATCACACCGAGATTCTTGCTCTCATTTACTTCACTGGTTTATGGGAGAAAGAGAGAGAGAGAGAAAGGGAGATCGAGAAGTGAAGTGGAGAAACGAGGATTTCTAAGTGCTCAGCTGTTGCTGACTTGTCATACGAAAGCGTGTGCCGCTGGGGAACTTCTTCGTGGCGCGTCACTCGTCAGGGATCTCCCGGCGGCGCAATCTCCATTCATTTTACGTCGAAATGGAGAATTTAAAAACAAAAAAAAACAGAAGCTAATATAGATTTTCCGTTATACTATAAAAATTTTATGCAGAAATGTATTCGACGTATTTAAACATTTCGTCGATTTATATAAATCGACGAAACAGAAGTATATGAAAAATATATTTTTCATATATATGAAAAATATATTTTTCATATACTTCTGTTTTCATGGGTGGTACATGGTCGAGTATGGATGCAGATTGAAAGCTTTCGACAGCAGCAAAGCTGTTACGAAATTTTTCCCATAAGAACCTTTCAAGATGCAAATTATAGCATATTATTTTTGTTTATGCCAGGACTCTGGTACTAATAAATTAATGGAGAAAATTAATTTCTTCTTCGTGGCACGTCACTCTTCAGGGATCTCCCCGCGGCGCAATCTCAATTCATTTTATGTCGAAATGAGAAAAAAAAAACGGCAGCTAATATAGATTTTACGTTATACTATAAAAATGTTATGCAGAAATGTATTCGACGTATTTCAACATTTCGTCGATTTATATATGAAAAATATATTTTTCATATACTTCTGTTTTCATGGGTGGTACATGGTCGAGTATGGATGCAGATTGAAAGCTTTCGACAGCAGCAAATCTGTTACGAAATTTTTTTCCATAATTGTGATTGCGGAATTTTTTGAGATTGTCCGATTACGAATATAATTGACAAAAATCTTGCAAAAATTTATGAGCCCTCGACGTGTAAAATGTATATTTTTTGTTCAGATCTCAAAAAAAAAAAAAAAAAAAATCGTTACAGAAAATAATATTTCAATATGCAAATTATAGCATATTATTTTTGTTTATGGCAGGACTCTCGCACTAATAAATTAATGGAGAAAATTAATTTCTTCTCCGTGGCACGTCACTCGTCAGGGACCTCCCCGCGGCGCAATCTCGATTCATTTTATGTCGAAATGGACAATTAAAAAAAAAAGGCAACTAATATAGATTTTCCGTTATACTATAAAAATGTTATGCACAAATGTATTGGACGTATTTAAACATTTCCCTGATTTATATATGAACAGTATATTTTTCATATATTTTTTATATACTTCTCTTTCATGGTTGGTACATATTCGAGTATGTATGCAGATTGGAAGCTTACGACGGTAGAAAAGATGCTACGAAATTCGTCTCTCAATTGTGATTGTAACGTTTTTTGATAACGTACGATTACGACTGTAATTGACAAAAATCTTGCAAAAATTTATGAGCCCCCGATACGTAAAATGTATATTTTTTGTTTAGATCTCAAAAAAAAGAATGCGTTAAAATAAAAAAAAAACATTACTACATGCAAATTATAGCATATTATTTTTGTGTACACTAGAACTCTTGTACTAATGAATTAATGAAGAAAATGAATGTATTTATGTTTCAGATTTCATTGGATTATTATTATAAATCGAGCGAATTCTCGGAATTGTCAGCAAGGAAAAACGATAAACTTTTATAGAAAGTTTACGACGTTTCTCCATCTTTGATCCCCGAAGGATCAAGACCTCACGCAGTGTACATCAAAGTTCGCGACCCACCCTCTCTCTCTCTCTCTCTCATTTTCTTTCAATCTTTCCGATGCTTGAACGATCTCTCACAAAAATGTAACATCGGTAAAATATCGGTAGAGAGACCGGTCGTTCGTTGTAACTCCATAACCAACACGTTAGTCGCTAATTCGCGCGTACAAAAATTCGTTATCCCGTTAAAAAAAAAAATCGTAAATTTTTCCGATGCATCTTTATTTTTATTAAAACGAACCGCGAACGATCGGCAGATGTGATAAAGTGAAATTGCAATTTTTATATACCAAACGTGACGATTTTTGTTTTATTATTGGTGCGGCGACAAATTGAAACGGTGAAAACTGTGAAACAACAGAATTAGAGTAAATCTATTTTTCGCATCGATAAAGGTGCGATTGGATTGTTTTTTTTTTTTCGTCTCTCGAATAAAGTATCGATTATATAAATTATTGTGGAGGGCCTCGCCGCTTATTGGGAGGACCTCGTTGAGCAGCGTCTCGTGAATGCAGCCGCTGTAGTGTCGCTCCTTATGAATTATTCGACAACAGATAGTGGCAGAATGGTATCTCACGTGGTTCCAGTCTCAGGGGTAAGTTCTAATTTGTCAAAATTTTTTGTTTTATCCAAAAAAAACCACTGTATACCCTTATTCGTGTGAATTTAATTTCGTACAGAAATGATTGAATCTTGTTCTGCATTGCAATATTCGTAAATGATTGAGTTGTTCCTTTTAACTTTATATATGTGCAACAAACGACAGTGCGAGAGCAGCATTTATAATCGTCACGTACAAACGTAAACTGATAATAGCCAATTAGCTATAAAAACATATTGGGTGTACTATGCTGGTAAATTGTACGACTTTCGTATATACAGGGTGTTCGAAAACTATAACGTCAGAGTGGCACGGAGTTTAGATTGGCTCCGAACCTATCAGAATAAATAAATATTACCTCGGTGAAAGTCTCATGGTTTTCGAGAAAAGTCGTCTTTTTTCATTCTTCGGAAAATCGCTACCTAGTACTTGTTACCATTGCTATGAAAGTCCAAATCGTGAGGAAATCAAAGTCCAAATTGTAAGCTAATCAAAGTCCAAATCGTAAGCAAATCAAAGTCAAAATTCACACCAAATCCTAAAGTGGTCAGAAACACTAACGAAAACAGCGAGATAACAAGAATAGCGATTTAAATCTTCTCTTTTTAATTTTTCGGAAAATCGCTATTCTCATTATCTCGCTGTTTTCGTTTGTGTTTCTGACCACTTTAGGATTTGGTGTGAATTTGAACTTTTTTAGCTTACGATTTGGACTTTCATAGCAATGGTAGCGCAATAACAAGGTAAGGTAACCAGGTAAGGATTTTTCGAAAAATTAAAAAAGACGATTTTTCTCGAAAACCATGAGACTTTTACCGAAATCATATTTATTTATTCTGATAGATCCGGAAGTCAATCTAACCCCCGTGTCATTCTGACGTGCTAGTTTTGGCACATCCTGTAGCGTTTATCGATATACGAATCAGAGAGTGGTCACGTTTGCGATTTTATCAACCCTGTAATCTTCAGTAGAGGATGAGATGCTTTTTTTTTAGTATTTACTTTTCCTTGCATTTTTTTTTGTTACTGAAAATATCAGATAATTTCAAAATACAATGGAAATTAGTTTATATTCACTATAATCGCGTTAAAGGATTCCGTCAACATTACGAAGTTAAATTCATTGAATATTCTCGTTCTAGCGAGAAAATTGTTAGAATCACAATTTCGTGGAATACGATATGCCGATTGCACAATTTTCACGAGCCACTGCAGTGAAATTAAACATATACAGTTAATCAGTAATATGGGTTATCGGTTTTGACACTGCGGGACATCAATCGATCGTCGTGAATCCGCAAGGTCAGTGTAGATGAACGAGGAATGAAAAGCAATTATCGAGGTTTCAGCGTTGTGTATCAAGTCAAGAGAGGAGGAAGAGAGACGAGAGTTCACTGCTAAGGAATCGATAAGAATCGCGTTGCCCGCGGGGATCGGATTCGCAAAACTTTGATTGATACGCCTGGAGGCTACTGTACCATTTGAAATGAGTGCAGTGTGGACAGTAACTTTTTTTTTTACTAAATGTTTTAATAATAATAAAAAAACTTCAATATTTATATTTAATAAGGGAAACATTACTGCAATGTTGATTTTTAATATAAAAATAATAGAAAATTTACTAAAAGGGTAAATAAAAGAACGTTGCTTCTTTACAAACACGGCAATGTAGTTGTGAAGGAGGTTCAATTTAAGGAGGGAAATAGGGTTAGGACAGCGTTTTCTCAATGATTTTCATGGATTTTTTTATAGTATAAAAAATGAATATAATTTATTGAAACTTTGAGAATATTTTATACGTATATTCAAGTATATACTATAAAATTTGCATGCATATATTTAAGTATATACTATAAAATATTAGCGATCCCATATTGCAGGTCACAATCAGACTCAGCATTTTGCGTACATTCTGGAAGCCGCAATTTTCATCTGAAATCAAACGAGGTTGGAATTTACTTTTATTATATGTCTCTCTTCTATATGAACCTAAATGCTATCAAAAAAATAGAAAATTGAATTTTTTACAGGGGTCAAAACAACAAAGCATGATTTTTTGCCATTTTTTACAACTTTATTTGCAAAAAAAAAATTATTTTAAATAATGATAATATTCCGATTTTAGGTTCATATAGAGTGCAATACTATGAAGAAAGTAACTGCCAATTTTCAAAACGATTGGTTGAAAACTTTTCAAACTAGCGTGTACGCAAGTTCAAAAAAAGTCGTTTTCAGAAAAACGCGTTTGAAAAAATAGTACCAAGAAAAACAAGCAATATGGGGTCGCTAATATTTTATAGTATATACTTAAATATATGTATAAAAATTTTATAGTATATACTTAAGGTAGTAGTCTGGTAACTTAAGCCGATTTTTATGTCTTTTTTGGAAGGCGTTTTTTTGTAGGAAAATAAAAATGAATCGTTACGGATATTTAGGTTGTTTTTATTTACATATTAAAGATACAAAAAAAAATTTGTTTGAAAAAATTGAATAGTTTATTATTATTATTATTATTATTATTGATCGAAGTTGGCATCTCGAAAAAAAAGCGCGTGGGTGGCCCCGGTGATTTTGGCTCTTGATGTTATCTGAAATCGAAAATTCTTGATAATTCTTAATCTATAGTCATGTCATTCTGGTCGGGACTTTGGAAAACAGTTTTTTTTTCCAAAGTCCGCCATTTTGTTATTTATCCATGAAATTTAACTTCAGTCGTTCCAACCAGAATGACATGTCTATAGATTAAGAATTATCAAGAATTTTTTATTTCAGATAATATCAAGAGCCAAAATCACCGGGGCCACCCACGCGCCTTTTTTTCGAGGTGCCAACTTCGATCAATAATAATAATAATAATAATAAACTATTAAATTTTTTCAAACAAATTTTTTTTGTATCTTTAATATGTAAATAAAAACATCCTAAATATCCAAAATGATTCATTTTTATTTTCCTACAAAAAAACGTCCTCCAAAAAAGACATGAAAATCGGCTTAAGTTACCAGACTACTACTTTAAATATATGTATAAAATATTCTCAAAGTTTCAATAAATTATATTAATTTTTTATACTATAAAAAAATTCATGAAAATCATTGAGAAAACGCTGTCCTTACACTATTTCCCCCCTTAATGGCTTATAACAATAAAACGAGTCGGAATTTTCATTAAAAATATTGGGAACATATTTTTCAATAGTTTTACTAACAAAAAAAATCGATTTTCTGAACCGTCTAACCCTATTTCCCCCCTTAATGGCTGACGTAAGAATTAACGAGATGGCGAAGAAACGGAAAAGTGCGACGGGGCTATTGAGAGACTCGTAGATATTTGCCTGTGCCGTAGTTCTTGTGCGAATTAACCATTGAAATATAGATAACTATATGACACAGTGAGGGAGAAGAGAGCAAACGTTTTCTCAGTGTCGACGGGTTGATGCACTTCTCTGGTATACATAGTGTCTTATAAGCAGTGAATATATATCGTATAGTCGTAATCTCGTGTGCAATATATGTCTTGTCATGTTTGTAAGCAGCCAATAATACACCCATCGCCGGTCCTCTGTCTCGAGACAGATTTTTGGCAGGCCAAACTGTCTCTCTCAGTACATTCGCTCTCCGGGCTCGAAAATTAAATGAATTTTCACTCCTCATTCGTTATAAAAAGTGTCAAATTGCGAGAAACATTATAAGCATCGAGCTAAATAATCATTGCGATAATATATAAATGACGAAAATAAAAAAGAACAATAAAACTAAAGGGGTAGTAAATTTTATGTAAATTTTGAGACAATAAAGAATTGCCAACGAAGACAAAATTGTACTTTCACAAAATTTGTCCTCACCCCGCAATTCTTTATTTTCATTGAAAATTTACTACCCCTTTAGTTTCTTCTTTTTGTTATTTTCGAAATTATGTTATAAATATTTGTAAATCAATAAATTTTATGAAAGTTACATTTTTTCAGAGCTCTCTTTTTTTCTGTCATTGCCGATTTATGTCGGATTATTGGCGAGACAAATTTTCGTGACTGTGAAAATAATAAAATAGCCGTCGTAATTTTAGTGTAGAGTTCTTAAGAATGTTCGATTTAATAAACATGGTATTTTTGGATTGAATAAGATGTTATTCCGCTTTTGTTGTTTTTGGAGTTAGCATAATATATGCAACTGCGGGTCTCGAGCGAGATACTCTAGTTGTACGTAGATACGTAGAGCAAAACTCGAAACCACCGAGGTGCTATATCTCGTGCGCGATCGCAAATTAACGATCCTAGAAAGATCGTAAGTTTAGCCCGGGCATAATACGATGTCACAACACGTGAGCGTTGTTTGTAAGCCGGCAGCGACGGGACTTCAAACATTGCGAAGCCCCAAGCCAAAAGTCCGACCAGCGGGAGGCTCGTATAGAAAGAGAAACGAGAGAGAGAGAGAGAGAGAAGTGTATGGACGATTTGTCGCCGAGCCATCTCGTTCATGGACTCCTCTCGTCCACCATGACCGTAGGGATTCAAATTTCCAAGCGTCGGTGTGCAAGGTTTATCGGGGATTAGTCAATTATGATATGTATTCTCCTACGACTTCGAAGTCGATGAGAATGTTATTTTTTCTTTAATGATTTTATGTATTAATTTTTTTTTCGTACAATTGATACGGCCGATGAAAATGCTTCGCCTCTTTTTTTTTGCGAAAAGTAATCAACTGGAGCTTTTAGAGTAGCAAACGATGGTGAAGGTTCAACGTAGATTAAGCCTTTGCAGTCGAGAGGTGCACTCTCAGTCACCATTTAGCTTGACTCAGAGTCACCTCTCGAGTGCAAAGGGTTAATATGGAATTATTGTTTTTTATCGTGTATATATTGGCTTTCATTTTAATTCCATTATTTCCATTATTTATTACAGGAATTGCAGCAGGGAAACGGTAGTCTCGGTTGCGCGAGTGCCATTGCCGGTGCACACAATTCATATCACAGCCTGAAGATAAAGCACGAACCCTTTCAATTGTCACCGACCTCATCGCTACCGTCACTTCATCAAGGTAAAAAAAATCATGTTTCTATCGCGCTGTAGTTGCGAGTACGTGAAAATTTTCAGATAATTGCGATTACAGGAAAGATCAGTGGAAAAGAGGAAGCACATTTTTTTTTCCTAAAAACGATAATCAGTCTTGGATTTTTAAATAAAAAACCTATGCAATGAAGTCGTTGAGAGGGTTGTTTTTATTTTATATCTAAAATGTTATTTCGCCATTCCGGTGATTTCGCTGCATTTCAAGACTGTCCGGAAATTAAAAAACACTACACTTTTTGACACCGCTCAGTGTCATCTCGCATAATTCATTGCTGTAAACTATGCGGGATAGCGTTTGAGACACTGGATAGTGATGGAAAATGATTATCTAGAAAATGTTCATCTTAAATGGTAATTAATGTTGCTAAAAGTAAAAAATCTACGTTGCGAATTTAAAAAATTATTTTTCTTTATTCCAGCGTATACCCACCCCGGGTTTTTACATATGACTCTTCCGAATTCCATTTTTTCCCCTATCATTCCCTACCCGGGCTTCGCTAAGCTAACCTAGTCGCGTTTGTCATAGACACAGGGAAACTGCGGAAAACCTGTGTCGATACATTCGGTTTTGTTGTCGTTGAGTTTTAGTTGTATTTACTACATCAGAAGCTCAATAAAAGTGCCTCCCGCTTAACAGTCGACGCACCAGCCAATGCACGGCTAAGCGGTCACCCAACCAAGTAGTGATTGCGACCAAAGCTGCTTAACCCGGGTGATCGCCAGAGTTGCACACCGACCGCGCGTCCACTATTATTGGTTTACATTGGGAATTTTGCAATTCTAAAATACTGTTCTAGTGCAAATAGGCCTTTCGATTTACAGTGGGTCAAAAAAGTATTCATACACCTTGTTTTTTTGCGATTACTTTATAGACATAAGCGATACGCAAAGAAAGCCAGTTTTATTTAATAGTACATCAGGTGCAGAGATAAACTGCAAATGGAGAATTTTTTCCCAGGAATAATAGAAGAATTAGGCAAAAAAAACGAACATTTTCGGGCAAAAAAGTATTCATACACTTACGATTATAATGAAAACCTACATCATCATATTTGTTAATTATAACTAATATTTGGTGTGCATCCCTTTTGCTTCAATTATCGCCTCGAGTCTCTTAGGCATGGATTCTACTAGCTTTTGCGTTGTTTCTTTTGCTATTTTCGTCCATTCTTCTAAAAGCACTCTTTGGAGATCGGATTTGTTTGTTATTTTTCTTTTTCTAATTTCTACATCCACCAAGTGCCATATATTAGATTGTGGTGGTGTAATCAATTGTTTGCGGACATTATAGAGTAACCATTCCCTCGTTTTCATGGCAGTATGTTTCGGATCGTTATCTTGTTGGAAGTAGAAATTTCCATCCAGGCCCATTTTATCTATACTTACTTTCAAATTGCTGCGCAACACGTCGATATATTTCTGGGCATTCATTGTACCATCTATAAAAGCCAGATTACCAACGCCATAATATCCCATACAGCCCCAAACCATGACGCTTCCTCCGCCGTGCTTTACAGTCGATATTTAATTTTTCTGCCGGAACTCGGTATTTTGGTTTCCGCCAGACGAATTTTTTTCCATCGGACCCGAAGATGTTAAATTTCGATTCATCCGAGAATACGACACGTTTCCAAAATTCTATAGATTTATTTACGTAGGTTTTTGCGAAACCTAAACGTTTTTCTCGATTTATATTATTAATTAATGGTTTTTTTGCGGGTAGTTTCGCCGTATATTTGGGCAGAATGCAAAACGTTTCGAATAGCCTGGGGACACACGCTCTTCCCCAATGTTGACGCGACATTATTCGCTAAACTGCGAGCACTTGTGAACGGTTTTTTTGTAGCCTCTGTAACAATACTCCGACGCTCTCCTGCCGTTAGTATTCTCGGTCGACCGGTTCGTGGCTTATTTTCTGTGCTGTTTGTTCTTTCGTATTTTTTAATTATATATTGCACTGGGGCGAAACTTAGATTTAGTTCTTTACTAATTTTTCGATAACTTTCACCGCGTTTCCGAAGAAAAATCACTCTATCTCGCATGGTTATTGATATTTCGCTTTTCTTTGACATCATGTCTGTTCAGAGCTTGAAGATCTACTACCGCATGGAATAGGTCAAAACCATTGTGTAAACGAAGACTCGTTTACATTGCACGTAGAGGTCAGACCGTCCGTGAGTGCATATCGAGGTTTAGCAGCTCAATCGTAAGTGTACGAATACTTTTTTGGCCCGAAAATTTTCGTTTTTTTTGCATAATTCTTCTATTATTCCTGGGGAAAAATTCTCCATTTGTAGTTTATCTCTGTACCTGATGTACTATTAAATAAAATTGGCTTTCTTTGCGTACCGCTTATATCTATAAAGTTATCGCAAAAAAACAAGGTGTATGAATACTTTTTTGACCCACTGTATTTCCCGATGTTTTGATGCATTCCTTTGTGAAAAATCAAGATTTTGACGGTTGAGAGTCTCACCGTTGTAGACGAGTAAGAATATTGAAGAGATTATTCCAATATTTTTTATTTTTTTAAGTAATATATTCCAAAAGGAACAAAATTGATTAAATCGACTTTCATAATGCGCTGCAAACAATTGATAATAGGATATTGTTTCAAAAATTCATATCTCGAATGTGATTCGCGATAAAAATTTGAAAAAATACAGATTATCATTCCGTCATAATGCGAAATCGATAAAAAAAAATTAGCCCCAAGATTGAAGTACCTAATAAGGTTGATCGGGGTGAAACCTAGGATGTCTTGATACAGACTTGAAGAGAGTACTTTAGGGCCATCGACTGAGACATATATTTTGATAATCTCATGACGATAAGCAGCACGAATGAATTTATGAATGGAGGAGTCTCGACTTTCGTAAGCTCACTTACATATAACCCCTATCACGCATTCTTGAGGATCGCGTTATTGCCAATTGTCGAGAGTAAAAGAGTTCCGACAATTTTACACACACACCCACATACACGAAGATAATGAGAAATATATGAAGCGGATGAAAGGACGTATATCCGGTTAAGCACTTATACGATTGTTATATTATATTCGTTAATCGAGTACATAGAGACGATAGAAAGAAAGGTATGTATTAAGGTATATACAAGATTGCTCGTAGCAGCTTTGAGATAATACCAGAGAGTAAACGGCGAATCCGCGTAATCGGAGATGCGTGACTCGCGCATCAATACTTTTTATTCTACATCTATAATCGTATCGTATATATATTTATTATATACGAGCTGTGCCCCGCGGTTTCACCCGCGTTAAATTTCCGTCCTCTGATTCAACGCGTCGCCACCACCACTCTTCAGGGTCATAGCATAAAGTTATATGGTGTAAAGGTTTCCCGAATAAACGGGCGATCTAATGCACCAAGAATTTTCGAAATCGGATTCGTATTTCCTGAGATTAGCGTGTTCAAACAAACAAACAAACAAACTCTCCAGCTTTATTATCGTATAGTATAGATATAGTAGTATGGTAGTAAGATAGTAAGATTAGGGTCATAGCATAAAGTTATATAACCTAGAGCCTTTCCGAATGACCGGGCTATCTGATGCAAAAAGAATTTTCCAGATGGGATTAGTATTTCCTGACATTAGCGCGTTCGAACAAACATATAAACGTACAAACTCTCCGGCAATATTATAGTGGTAAGATAATGATAACATTGATAATAACGAGTAATGAACCAGCTTCGCGTGCTCTCGAGTGCCCAAAGTATTTGGGAATTAGCATAAACGCAAAGGTTAAGAATGAGATGAAATGTTTTTGTTTTTCTTTATCGTTTATGAACGACCCGTCGCTTAACGGGTGATGAAAAACGGGGAGGATTTCGAAGTTCGGTTGCAATGTTTTTTCAGGCTCGTAGAGCGCGTGCCGTTTGCTATTTCAGGGTCACGAAAGCGCAGTGTTGAGATCGTGGCGTGCGGAGTCGTTCAGAAAATTAGGGGAATTAGTTTCGTCGTTACAGGTGGTGAAATTTGAGCTAGTAGCATGAGACTGAATTCGTGACACCGACACATTTTACAGCTGGCAATTGCTTCGACGATTTTCCCATTTCCTGATGACCAAAGAGAGCCTTTAGGGTTGTCAATAAAAGATTCTTTATTATATTATTCATAACAAAAAAAAAACCAGTTAATTTTCCTGAACGTCCAGTTTTGTTACATTTGCGTTACCATTTTTAATGCATATTTTGGAAGATTATTTGAGCTTTCGGGAAGAGTTTTAAAAAAGCTCAAAAATACAAAGGACATTAGGTGATTAACTTTTATGACTATAAATTTTCGTATTCGAGAATTGGCCTGTTTCTTCCGTGAGTACAACGAAACTCGAATAAAGGAGTGATCCAACCAGACTGGCGAGTGTTGAAACTCCCAAAACTTTGAACGCGTTTATTCGACCGGGGAAAAGAGGAAAAAAATAAGTGCGAGAAGGAGAGCGATATAGAGCTGAGAACGAGAATTACGGTCGCTAATCTCGGCTGCTGGTTTACGCTACCGCTGATATATGAAAGTGACGAGGGAAGCTGGGCGTTGCGACGATTTTCACGGTTCGGCCGTTGTCGTCGTCGTCGTTCCAGCGGAAGAGTATATTTCTCGGTTTCTCTCTCGCGACTGAACAAAAACGGGCACGCGGCGGGTGATCTCTTTGCGACCGAAGACGACGACGACGACGACGCCAGAGTCGACGACGAAAATGCGTTATAAAGCCTCCCCGGGTGTATGTCAGGATGACCCAAACGAACAGCTGGTAATTATTGTTTGGCATGAGCCCCCCGAGGGCTTTTCGTATGCTCGAACGTCACTCTAAAAGCCTCGATTAATTCGTCTTGTCCGGTGCTAAACGTTGCGTGTATAATACCTCTGATTTATGCCCGAGAACTATAACGTTGAGTAAAATTAAATTACGAATGAATTATCGTCGTGAAACTGTACGACACTCAACGATTACAATGATCATCAATCATCCACTTGTTTTCACACATTTTTCGACTAATATCATTCAATTTTTTTCATTCATTATCACATATGATATGCCTATGAATGCCCAAATCATCGTTATCATCGTTAAAGATGAGGGGAGTTTGGATGGACCGATTGCCTTTCGCAGAAAAACTTCCATTGAACAGGCTAGATTCGGTGGATGTTATCACGAAACATTGAACTGGTATAATCGTGAGTAAAATAGTTTCAGACCGATCGGACGTATTACAATTCTAACGAACAAAATTCCATAATTCTTGTATCGGACTTTGTTTCAATTTTTTTTCCTCCCCATTATAATTATTCGTATTTTATGGTCCATTAGTTTTGATTTAAGTGTGAACTCTTTTCTACAATGTAACCAGTGAATCATTCCCGTGGGCGAAGTACTTGCCGAGATATAAGGTTTTGAAGAAGAAAAAGTATATTTACATAAATGAATTACTCGGGGATTTGCAGATTGAGTGACATTTTTTTTTCGTTCTTTAGTTATATTTAACGTCGTTCTTTTTACGTTTTCTAATGCGTTCATTACGCAGTATGTTAAAGATTCCATAGCTGTGACATTACGTCAAGTTTCTTTGCAAAAAGAGTATTCAATCGAAAAATCACTAAAGAGTGAACAGAAGAAAGGAGCAAGTGCAGCAAAAAACAGATAAATTGTATAATCGCGAAAAAGCTCGGACTTCGACTGGACGACGGTTCTAGCGGTGCTTTTTCCGGTGAGAATATTTCGCACGAAAATATGATTCAATTTTAAAAAGTGTTCTTCGGCATTGAGGCATTTCTATGACCAAAGTGAATACTTATCTATCATCTTTTTCACTAGTACTTATAGCATTGTTTAACAAAAGAATATAATTATATTTTTTGAGAAGAACAGAATATTGTGACAAGTCAGATGCTCGATAAAATTCGATCATGAATTTGTAGTAAAAACGTTTGAATTTTGTGTTTCTTATAATAATTTCATGAAGCTTGGTCGAATGGAGACTGATAATTCATACGAACGTGTGAAACAATAAATATAAATAGCCAATAGAAATTTATAATCGTAATAAGAATTCTAGTTTTCGGTTTTGGGATATGTGAATTACAATCGCGCCAAAAATCACCATGAAAAATGGTGCTTCATCCGGTAAGACTATTTTGCACGAAAATATAAATGAGCAAGGTCACCATTTTTCATGGTGATTTTTCGCGCGATTGTAATTCACATATTCCAAAACTAAAAACTAGATTTCTCATTACAATTATACATTTTTATTGGCTATTTATTTTCATTTTTTCACGTTCATATGAATGATGAGTTTCCATTCGACGAAGCTTCACGAAATGATTATATGAAACACACAATTCATATTCATGTTTTATCGAGCATCCGACTTGTCACAATATCCTTTTCTTCTTAAAAAAATATAATCATATATTTTTTGTTAAACAATGCTGTAAATACTGTTTAAAAAATGTTCTTCGGCATTGAAACAATTCTATGACCAAAATGAATACCAGTACTTATAGCATTGTTTAATAAAAAATATGATTATATTTTTTGAGAAGAAGATATCGTGAAAAGTCAAACGCTCGATAAAACACGATCATCAATTTGTAGTAAAAACTTGGTGTGAATTTCGTGTTTCACATAATCATTTCACAAAGCATCGCCGAACGGAGACTCATAATAATTCATATGAACGTGAAAGAATAAAAATAAATAGCCAATAAAAATTTATAATCGTAATAAGAATTCTAGTTTTCGGTTTTGTGATATGTTAATTACAACCGCACGAAAAATCACCATGAAAAAATGGTGACCTTGCTCATTTATTCTTAAACGAAATCGGCAAGTCAGAATTTTTTATCTTCCCGCCCTGACATGTATATACACATATGTTTGGTTTCGTGTTAATTTCTGTATACATACATATATGTATATATTTATGTATGTATATGATATATTTATAGATGCGTAGTAAACAAGGGCACGATTTGAGGGCATTCACGGTTATATGAGGCTGATAAGACAAAACGAATTCGCGTTTATAGTAACATTATCATGTAATGCGGATTACGTATGTGTGTAATACAGGCTCGGTATACGCTTTGCGGCAGATAAACCATTGAATAGGGAATTGAAACGACAACAGTGGACGCGCGGTCGTTGCGCGGCTCCGCGCGATCACCCAAGAGTTAAGCAGCTTTGGCCGGGGTTATTACTTGGATGGACGACCGTTTAGCCGTGCACTGGCTGGTTCGTCGACTGTTGAGCCGCAGGCAGTTTCATTGTGTTTCTGACGTAGTAAATACAACTGAAATTCAGTCAAAACCGTCTGTATCGACACAGGTTTTTCGCAGTTTCCCTATGCCCAAGGGAAATGCGATACAGTGTAGCTAAGACGTCTGCGGGCGTAATGGAATTTAGGTTAGTTTAGCGAAGTGCGGGTAGGGAGCGATAGGGGGAAAAATGGAAAAAAATGGAATTAACAAGGGTCATAAGTTAAAAGCTGGAAGGGTGTACAGTTGGAACAAAGAAAAAGTAAAAATAAATAGATAAATAGGAAATTTAATAAAAATTGAACAGGACAAAAATTGAATATTATGTTCATTATAATTACAATAATAATAATGACGATGAATCGCGTAATTTGATAAATTGGCCGGGCCCCCTTTCGACAATCGTAATCTCTCTTTTTCGCTGAATCTCATACATTTCGACATCCAAAGTGACGACACCCAAAGTGATGTACATATGTATTAATGAAGCATCGGCAATATGGGAAAAATTTTATTACATCAAACGTGACGGTACAATTGACATTGCAAAAGTTTTGTTCTTTCTTTCATCGAGAGATACGCGCGATATGGTAAACATGATTGCAGAAAAAGACGATTGAAAGGGAAAAAAAAACGAGCGATTGCAGGAGAACACGAGTGCACGAGTGCAGAACGATCGAAGGGAGATGGAAATTTGAGAGTTCGATGAACGAACAAAGTATTGTGAGATCGTTTTGAAGAAAAAAATTAAATAAAAAAAATAACGCCAAAAATGTACAAAAAGATTGGATTCATAAATCATCTAAATGAATTTTTATCACTAAATTCAAACCAAATTCCATTGTTATTCCGCCCCAATAGATTTTGCAATAGGCATTAGGTTCGAAGCATTAGTAAAATTTGTTTAAGTCATTCGGAGTCGAGAACCTACCGTGAGTTTAGACTACAAAGTAATATTTCGTGTTTTCATTAAATTTCCCTAATGAGAAAAAGAATAATACGATCCTCGGATTAACAATACAACAAAATGTTTAACTGGCACGTGGAAAAGCTCACTTTTTTCTCGATGCATGCCCGTTCTAAATGATATTTCACAAGTATAATTGAGGATAGAAAATTAAATAAATTTCCATGAGACGATCCTGTTTAATTAATGGAACAGAGATAATTATGAACTTCACGATGATTTGCAACGAGGAGATTTGACGAAGTTGTGGGATTTCTCCGACGCCGATTTACTCAGCAGTAGATACACACGTCACGCACGCACCGCCTCGAGGTCGTGATGCTGCGCGAGAGAGTATAATCGCGCAACGAAGATGACCCCTCTGCCCCAGTATACCTATATATATATATATACAGTGGGTCAAAAAAGTATTCATACACCTTGTTTTTTTGCGATGACTTTATAGACATAAGCGATACGCAAAGAAAGCCAATTTGATTTAATAGTACATCAGGTGCAGAGATAAACTGCAAATGGAGAATTTTTTCCCAGGAATAATAGAAGAATTATGCCAAAAAAACGAAAATTTTCGGGCAAAAAAAGTATTCATACACTTACGATTATAGTGAAAACCTACATCATCATAGTTGTTAATTGTAACTAATATTTGGTGTGCATCCCTTTTGCTTCAATTATCGCCTCGAGTCTCTTAGGCATGGATTCTACTAGCTTTTGCGTTGTTTCTTTTGCTATTTTCGTCCATTCTTCTAAAAGCACTCTTTGGAGATCGGATTTGTTTGTTATTTCTCATTTTCTAATTTCTACATCCACCAAGCGCCATAAATTTTTAATAGGATTCATGTCCGGAGATTGTGGTGGTGTAATCAATTGTTTGCGGACATTATAGAGTAACCATTCCCTCGTTTTCATGGCAGTATGTTTCGGGTCGTTATCTTGTTGGAAGTAGAAATTTCCATCCAGGCCCATTTTATCTACACTTGCTTTCAAATTGCTGCGCAACACGTCGATATACTTCTGGGCATTCATTGTACCATCTACAAAAGCCAGATTACCAACGCCATAATATCCCATACAGCCCCAAACCATGACGTTTCCTCCGCCGTGCTTTACAGTCGGTATTAAATTTTTCTGCTGGAGCTCGGTATTTGGTTTCCGCCGGTCGAATTTTTTTCCATCGGACCCGAAAATGTTAAACTTCGATTCATCTAAGAATATGACACGTTTCCAAAATTCTATAGATTTTTTCACGTAGGTTTTTGCGAAACCTAAACGTTTTTCTCGATTTATATTATTAATTAATGGTTTTTTATGGGCAGTTCTGCCGTATATTTGGGCAGAATGCAAAACGTTTCGAATAGTCTGGGGACACACGCTCTTTCCCGATGTTGACGCGACATCATTCGCTCAACTGCGAGCACTTGTGAACGGTTTTTTTTTAGCCTCTGTAACAATACTCCGACGCTCTCGTACCGTTAGTATTCTCGGTCGATCGGTTCGTGGCTTATTTTCTGTGCTGTTTGTTCTTTCGTATCTTTTTATTATATATTGCACTGTTGCGAAACTTAGATTTAGTTCTTTACTAATTTTATGATAACTTTCACCGCGTTTCCGAAGAAAAATCACTCTATCTCGCATGGATATTGATATTTCGCTTTTCTTTGCTATCGTGTCTGTTCAGAGCTTGAAGATCTACTACCGCATGGAATAGGTCAAAACCATTGTGTAAACTAAGACTCGTTTACATTGTACGCAGAGGTCAGACCGTCCGTGAGTGAATATCGAGGTTTAGCAGCCCAATCGTAAGTGTACGAATACTTTTTTGGCCCGAAAATTTTCGTTTTTTTTGCATAATTCTTCTATTATTCCTGGGAAAAAATTCTCCATTTGCAGTTTATCTCTGTACCTGATGTACTATTAAATAAAATCGGCTTTCTTTGCGTATCGCTTATGTCTATAAAGTTATCGCAAAAAAACAAGGTGTATGAATACTTTTTTGACCCACTGTATATAGACGAGAGAGAAAGAGAGCTTGAAAAATGTGAGAGTGATGAGCTCCTCTTTTCGTAGAAAGAAATAATCCAAATGCGAATTACATACCTATTCATGTGTTGCGTATGATATATACAAACTTTTTCCGCAAAGTAACGTTACATTCCTCGTTACCACGCACAGTCACAACATTTGTGTACGCGCTACCGGAAGGGGGTAAATTTAAAAAAAGCACACATTGATCCGTGAATCAATAAAATATAATTCAGCCCTAAATATGGCCCATTTCACAGGAAATGGAACAATTTTTTGCCGAGTACAATTTCCAGAGCTGTTCTAAATCTGAATAAAAAGGAGGAAAGCACAAAAGCACCATTTGATAACCACTTTTGCCTCATTTCTTTTTTTTTTGGTGCCTCCGTCTGGGATTCACTCGTAAAAATTACCCCGACTGAAAATTATTCCTATTCGTATGGAATATCCTACATACACAAATGTGAAACTCGACAATTTTGGTATTAAACATTTAATGAAAATAATATGAATGGGACAAATAGGTAGTAATGAATTTTCGCGAGTTTCCATCATCATATAATTAACTCTGGATTTACGTGCAGAACAGGTGCAGCATATGCAAACTTTTTCCGCAAAGTAACGTTAAATTCCTCGTTACCACGCACAGTCACAATGTTTGTGTATGCGTTAGCGGAATGAGGCAAATTTTAAAAAAGCACACATTGATCCGTGAATCAATGAAATATAATTCAACCCTAAATATGGCCCATTTCACAAGAAATGGAACAATTTTTTGCCAAGTACAATCTCAAGAGTTGTTCTAAATCTGAATAAAAAGGAGGATAGCACAAAAGCACCATTTGATAAGCACTTTTGCCTCATTTCTTTTTTTTGATGCCTCCGTCTGGGATTCACTCGTAAAAATTACCCCGACTGAAAATTATTCCCATTCGTATGAAATGTCCTACATACACAAATGTGAAACTCGACAATTTTGGTATTAAATATTTAATGAAAATAATACGAATGGGACAAACATGTAGTAATGAATTTTTCGCGAGTTAACATCGTCATATAATTAATTCTGGATTTACGTGTGGTACAGGTTTCAATTACGGTTGAAATTAACAAAAGTGAATAATAATAACGAAAAGTATTATTATTGTATTAGTACATTAATACGTGTTATGATTATTACGAGCCAGATCAGAGTGTTGGATGAATTTTGTAACGTGAATGAGATGAAACATATCGCACACGTTATTACGTACTATACGGTAACCCACGTCAAGCCATTTCGTGTTCTACGAAGGCTATGCAAACTTCTCGCTGGTCCGTGAGGTTCCCGTTCCTTTGCTGCGAGAGAGCCTTCTCCCGTTGCCCTGCCGCCGGCGCGGTGTCATATTTCCATAACTTCGAGTCGTAAGCCATAAGGCCCCTTCGGTTTCCCCCCATTCCTCAACCGAATCCCTGAGGCATGAGCCAACGATCTAACAAAACGCCCCCGCACTTCCGAAACCCCGCAGTACACTTTGGGACCGACTGCGAGGGTCGACAAAATTTTTCAGAGTCGTTTGCTCTATTGGAAGAAGTTTCCGGCACAATTTTCACGTGTAATTGTCAATTTCCTTGTTTTTCGTGGATGAACAGTTTAAAAAATAATGACATCAATGAAAATAACGTAAAGGAAACACTTAATGCATTCGTCACGTGAATCTTCGGGAAAATCGTCAAACTCCATGTATACCTTCGTTATTATGCTACGAGGTGTGCCCCGTGGTTTCACCCGCGTTAAATTTTCGTCCCTCGATTCAACCCGTCACCGCCGCTCTTTAAGGTCTCATAGCATAAAGTTATACGGCGTAAAGCCTTCCCGAATAAACGAACTTTCTAATGCGAAAAGAATTTTTCAAATCGGATAAGTATCTCCCGAGATTAACGCGTTCAAACATACAAACTCTCCAGCTTTATTATAGTATAGTATAGATATAATAGTAATAGCAGTAAGATAGTGGGATTCGGGTCATAGCATGAAGTTATATGGCCTACAGCCTCCCTAAATAAACAGGTTATCTAATGCAAAAAGAATTTTTCAAATCGGATTAGTATTTTCTGAGATTAGCGCGTTCGAACAAACATACAAACTTTCCAGCTTCATTATAGTAGTAAGATAAGTATATTCCACGTCAAATCGGTTTGTCTGCAATCTTCACCCTCTGGGTTTCTTGGTTCACAATTTTTTCACCTTATTGTTAAAAATGGCTTACAGTTTTTTTTTCTAGATTGTTACCGTCAACCGGTATTTAGTAATGATTTTTAACAAATTATTTCACATAAAACGAAAGGTTAGCCGTAATTTACAATCCGAAGAATCCTCTGTGTTTTTTTAATGTTTTTTCGATTCGAAAAGTACTTGGAAAAAATCGAACCGAGCGCCGGTTTCCGACTTTTTTTTCTTCAAATAAATCGAACAAAAATTTTGCAAGATCCTCTTGAACTTGCCACTGAGCTAATTGGGCATTCTCTCGATATCAGAAGCTGATACTAATTTGCCAATGAAGTAGAATTATATCGAGCGAGAGATAAAGGGCAGCGTTTAGTGTTTATATATCGTCGCTGTAGTTATCCTACATAGAGTCATATATAAGGGATCGCTATATACACGATAGAAGAAATAAGATCGTGTTACGTATTCGTGAACGAACGGAGAGGCGACTAAACGAACTGCTAATTGTATCATCCTTAGGGCGCACGTGCCTTGCAACGAATGGAAAGGGATCGACGTACATATATGAAGATATGGCCTTTTAGAGCCCCCCGTATATGCCACCCGATCCTTTTGCTTTGATTAGCCAACCGGCGATATCCTTTTCGAATCCTATGCACTTTTGTATACTACACGCCGTTGCATCCTCTTTTATCTGAGAAAAAGTGAGGTAAATGTAATTTTTAATTGTATTAAAGAAATTAATTAATGAATTATATATTTTTTAAATCGAAATTATTGCGATTAAGTACTTGAAATAGTGCAAGTAAAAAAAAATGACGTTTAAAAAAAGTTTCGAACGGACGGGTTTTGTGACAAGTCTGCAATATTTCAATCTCATACTTTTTAATACCTGAAACGATCAAGCTCTTTTATTCCCGTAAGCTACCGAGTCTCCTTCTTTGATATTAATTTCGTCAATGTTCGATCATTAATTTGGATTTCGAGAAAATTAAAAATATTTCAAAAATGTCCTTCAAATCTCTAGCAATTAATTAGCTATCGGATAAATACTTTCGACACATATGGATCATCGGTAAAGACTCTTTGCTATTTAGCTTGAAGAAACTCGAACGAGACGTTTTAGACTTTGTGAATTTCTGAATTTTTCGAAAAAAATCTGTAAATCGCTGTTAGAGCTCTAGCGCGCTTGCGGTGATTTAAGGGGGGAAATAGGGTTAGGACAGCGTTTTCTCAATGATTTTCATGAATTTTTTTATAGTATAAAAAATGAATATAATATAATATATAATATAAATATAATTTATTGAACCTTTGAGAATATTTTATACATATATTTAAGTATATACTATAAAATTTTTATACATATATTTAAGTATATACTATAAAATATTAGCGACCCCATATTGCAGGTCACAATCAGACTCAGCATTTTGCGTACATTCTGGAAGCCGCAATTTTCATCTGAAATCAAGCGAGGTTAGAATTTACTTTTATTATATGTCTCTCTTCTATATGAACCTAAATGCTATCAAAAAAATAGAAAATTGAATTTTTTACAGGGGTCAAACCAAAAAGCATGATTTTTTGCCATTTTTGACAACTTTATTTAAAAAAAAAAAATTATCTTTAATAATGATAATGTTCCGATTTTAGGTTCATATAGAGCGCAACACTATGAAGAAAGTAACTGCCAATTTTCAAAACGATTGGTCGAAAACTTTTCAAACTAGCGTGTACGCAAGTTCAAAAAAAGTCGTTTTCAGAAAAACGCGTTTGAAAAAATAGTACCACGAAAAACAAGCAATATGGGGTCGCTAATATCTTTGGGGTTTTTCAAGGAAACTCTTCAAAAAATTCTTCAAAATTTTATAGTATATACTTAAATATATGTATAAAATATTCTCAAAGTTTCAATAAATTATATTTATTTTTTATACTATAAAAAAATTCATGAAAATCATTGAGAAAACGCTGTCCTAACTCTATTTCTTCCCTTAATGGCTCATAACAATAGAACGAGTCAGAATTTTCATTTAAAATTTTGGGAACATATTTTCCAATAGTTTTACTAACAATTTATGAAATAAAAAAAAAATCAATTTTTTTAACCGTCTAACCCTATTTCCCCCTTAAAGAAGAAAAAAAACCATACGAATCTCTACGTATTATCTCGTTCGAAAAGTTTCCTGTACGACGAAGTCTTAGTTTCGATGAAAAGAAAAAAACGAGGAAGCAATCTGGAAGTTTCCGAGTTGCAAAATGTTTTGTTCTTTCTGTATCTTAGAAGTATAATAAAGCTGGAGAATTTGTATGTTTGTATGTTTGTTTGAACGCGCTAATCTCAGGAAATACTAATTCGATTTGGAAAATTATTTTTGCATTAGATAGCCCATTTATTCAAAAAAGCTTTACGTCTCATAACTTTATGCTACAACCCTAAGGAGCGGTATAGTAGCGCGTTGAATCGGGGGACGGAAATTTAACACACGTGAAACCGCGGGGCACACCTAGTGCTTCATGATTATAAAGCATTATAGGGATTTTTGTCGCGTGCGTGTGTAAATCACGGTACATTATGTACGTAGTACTGTAAGCACGAGTCATAGACGTGCATATGTCAAGAGAGAGAGAGAGAAGAGGCAGAAAGAAAAGTGCGTATTGTAAAGTTCGAGAAGAGCAACGAGATCACGATAACGTTGAAAAGTTTGCGCGAACGCACACCTGACTGCAACTGGAGATCGCGTTCGATACATGACACTCTCCTATGCTTCGCTCTCTTACGGGCATTGAACGTGACGAATTGGAGCTAAACTTTGCCGCGATATGAAAACACGAAAAAATTTACATGTAACTGCGCGAAGAGCATTGTACGAATTCGAATGAAAATTGATATAAATTATTAATTCGCGACGTTACTCGTGAATAATTATTTATAAAGAATTAACAAAGACATTGTTTTTTCAAGAATTTCGATTTTAATGTCGATTATATTTTCTCTTTGTATTTTCTTTATCCCTATCACATGGAATAATTCTTTTTCGAAAGTGTTTAATGTTTCGTTAATAAAAAATTTAAAAAATGCTTTCAGAAGCATTATTATTTTGTTCGAACGTTCGAGTGTTGCAATCGTGAAATCGTATATTTTGTTTGAATTCACGTTACGCAACGATGCTTTTAATAGTTTTATTTTTTTGATAATAACTCGCAATTCGACGCCCGACCAAAAATTTCTCCGTGCTCGAGGTTCGCTGACTTTACGTTAAATTGCAATTTATTTGCGTGTACGAGGATTATTGTTCTTTTACATTCAAAAACAAGAAGTGGGCAAATCATATCGCGCTTGAAAGTTCGCGATGACGATAAAGAGAAGAGAAAAAAAAAGCGTAAAATTACGCGAATAATTCCTGTTTATGATTGTGATATGCTCGTTGTCTCACGCGGATCAGTCCGAGAAAGCACACGCTTTATATTCAACGACGAGAATGACGTCATGCCGGGCGTATTGTATTTCGCTTATCGAAATGCTGAACGTCGCGATTCCAAAGTGGAAACCTCGCTTCGGCGTTTCTGGAATGCGTGTTGAACACTTATTCACACTAATTCATTTTTTTTCCCCTCTTACTACACTTAAACTTCGACATGCACAGTTATGCGCGAATTGCGATGAACTTAGAGCGGTGATCCTCAGCGATGGGGGTGAACAGCCAAAAATACAAATTTCATTCAATACATTTCATGTAAATTATGCTTTAGTTGAATTACAAAAAAAAATCAATCGTTCTTATCGTCTTGGCAAAATGAAAACGTTTTCGAAATTTTACGATTTAAATTAATTTTGTGCAAAATAATTTTTATTTAAGGTAATAATCTGGTAACTCAAGCCGATTTTCATGTCTTTTTTGGAGGGCGTTTTTTTTGTAGGAAAATAAAAATGGATCGTTTTGGATATTTAGGATGTTTTTATTTACATATTGAAGATACAAAAAAAAATTTTTTTGAAAAAATTTAATAGTTTATTATTATTATTATTATTGATCGAAGTTGGCACCTCGAAAAAAAAGCGCGTGGGTGGCCCCGGTGATTTTGGCTCTTGATGTTATCTGAAATCAAAAATTCTTGATAATTCTTAATCTATAGACATGTCATTCTGGTCGGAACTACTGAAGTTAAATTTCATGGATAAATAACAAAATGGCGGACTTTGAAAAAAAAAACTTTTTTTTCCCAAAGTCCGGGCCGACCACGCGCTTTTTATTCGAGGTGCCAACTTCGATCAATAATAATAATAATAATAAACTATAAAAATTTTTCAAACTAATTTTTTTTTGCATCTTTAATATGTAAATAAAAACATCCTAAATATCCAAAACGATTCATTTTTATTTTCCTACGAAAAAACGCCCTCCAAAAAAGACATGAAAATCGGCTCAAGTTACCAGACTACTACCTTGAGCGAAATTAATCGATTTTTTTTCTGCCCCGGAGTGATACATTTTCGCGGAATAACGCAGAACAAATCAAAATGGCCAAGATTGTAGGAGTCAACGATTCTCATCCGAACATTATTCCGCCATTAATCTCGTAGTTTTTCTGTCGTCTAGAGACGATAATTTTTTTTTTTATACCTTCTCACGGTTTCCCTCGTCACACGTAGTATTTTAGCAGCCAATCACGTAAACGAGTCTCTCTCACACAAAACAAAAACGTACAGAATCAAATGTCGAAATACGAGCTCTCTTTCTACATACATTTTTATATACATAACATTATTTATTAAATAAACGCGACGGGTATCTTCGAGATACAGAGTAAAATGCGGAAACTCGTTGTTATGATAACGCTCGGAGTTACCGGGATGAGTTTTCGGTGTACGTTTAGCTGGATGTTTGTAAAACAACGAATACCTTCCAGATATACGAGATAAAGAGCGGAGCGTAAATAGAAGGGCGAAATCAACTAAGAGGATACTAATATGACGAGTAAAAAGTTAAAAGGAAAATTAACAGAAAGACACGAGATGGAAAAAAAAATTGCCGTTCGTTCGATATATACTTTTAGGTTCGAATATAATGAACCGAGAAATACGTGGATATTAAGCAATTTCATAGGCAGTTAGACGCCTCGTCGGTGATTTTTTACGATTCTTGGTACGACGTGCACGATCTCGATGAAAGAAACGATAAAAGTACACGGCATCCAACAGCTCTGAATCGTTGCAATGGTAGTGTATATAGTATGTAATTTTAAATCTGCCTATGAATTGACCCCGTTGATCTATTCAATCTTTTCCTCTCCTCATCTCGTTTCCCATCATTCCACTAACTTGTTACACGACATTCGAATTATCGAAACGTGACAAATGAATGAATCTAAGGTTATGCTATTTCTCTGTTTGTCTGATGAGAAAATATGGTTAAAACTAAACGTTAGTTGATTTTTTGGACCCTCACAGAGGAACAGAGATATGGTGCAATATTCAATGTTCCAATTAGGTTTTATAACACAATTTTTCATTTTTATCTTGTTTGTATGTCGATAATTAGTGCATAGGAGTGTGCGGCAGGCTTTTTTAAAACTATATTTTGTTTAATTACTCCCAAGGAAAGTTCCCGAGGTGTCCCTCTCCGATTTTGTTGAAACTCATGTATGTTATAGAGCATTAAAAACTAAGCGACACGTATTTTTTTTTATCGGCGGAGAAACGGTTTCAAGGGGTGAAACCACCCCCTAAAGTTGCACAGGTCAAGGGGCGATTTTGCAGTTTCACATACAAGCAGTGCATCGATTTTGATTAAACAAAAATTAAAATGTTTCTTATGCGAGGCAATGAAGAACCCACCAGATAATGAAAAAAAAAATATATTTTAAGGGATTGGAAAACCCTTGAACATCTACTTCTTGCACTCTGCATTGAAAACTTGCGAATTGATCGGAATGAAAATTATACTGTTTAATAGCGGAAATAAAATTAAAGTTCACTTATTTTTGTATTTGTGGAAGAAAACAGTTTTAAGGGAGTGAGCCACCCCTATTTGAGTTTTTACATTCCAGTTATCTCCTTGTTTTCTCGCACAAATACAAAAATGAGTGAACTTTAAATTTATTGCCGCTATAAAATAGCATAATATTCATTCCAATCGATTCGCAAGTTTTCAATGTAGGGTGCAATGTGGGGTTCAAGGATGTTTCGGCCCCTTAAAATTAAAAAAAAACGGTGAATCATTAATTTTCGCTTAATGAGAAGAGTTCGTATCGGCAAACACATTCGGAATGACAAAGAGACAACTGGAATGTAAAAACTCAAATAGGGATAGCACGCCACCTTAAAACTGTTTTCTTGCACAAATACAAAAATAAGTGAACTTTAATTTTATTTCCGCTATAAAATAGCATAATTAACATTTCAATCGATTCGCAAGTTTTCAATGTAGGGTGCAAGAAGTAGATGTTCAAGGTTGTTTCGACCCCTTAAAATATATTTTTTTTCTTCATTATCTGGTGGGTTCTTCATTCCTTCGCATAAGGAACATTTTAATTTTTGTTTAATCAAAATCGATGCACTGCTTGTATGTGAAACTGCAAAATCGTCCCTTGACCTGTGCAACTTTAGGGGGTGATTTCACCCCGTGAAACCGTTTTTCTGCCGATAAAAAAAATACGTGTCGCTTAGTTTTTAATGCTCTATAACATACATAAGTTTCAACAAAATCGGAGGGGGTCACCTCGGGTACTTTCCTTGTCAGTACCAAGACACTGCCGATTTATGGATAAATTCAATTAGATCTTTATAAATGAAGAATAATTGTAAATAATAGTTGTCATTAAATTTGGTGAGAATCGATAAAAATCTTTCGGACTCATTGAGATTTAAGATTTTCTTTCGCAAATCGTAAAAACGTACGAAACCCGTCTGAAAATAAATATTTTACTTTGCTTCCTCATACATTTCGATCGATCGCAAAAATTTCTCAATATATGAAGAAATAGAAATGGATCATTGCAGTACTTTCGCCCAGAAAAGGAGGCTGTGTGTGAACGAGGAAAAATAATGACGAAGCACGGTGATGTTTTTTATAAATAAAATTCCTTTTCATTCAAACAAAATTAATTTCCATCGCACAATTTCATGTAATAAAATAAAATGGCTTTGGTTGGAAATTTAAGTTAAATGTAAATTTGTTTTGAGTTGACTTGAAATATGTGAAAGACAACAGGCGGAGATGGCTGTAAGGAATTGTAAAAGTCTTTGGCTGCCATACACATGGAAATAAATCTATCTGATTTAAATTTCTTTTGACTCAATTAAACTTTAAAAATACAAATCAATGCTGTATGTTTCAAAAGTATATCTTCGATTAATTCGAATAAATTAAATGTCGTGCGTTGAATTTATTCGAGTCATCAATGAATAATGATATAATAATAGTTGAAAAATGTCGAGTCTTAATGTCGGTATCACCCTTTTCCCTCGAACTTTCTAAACTCGTGCTTTTCCACACACACATTATATACCGACTCTGAAACCCCTCGTCATATGATTTTCGAGCTTCAAGCACGTTCACGATAATTTTCACGTTGTTCACTCTCGTTCGTTTCTGTTATATATCTCGCAACATTCTCAAACAAGTCTCGATTTTCGTACGTTCGAACGTGACTCCGTGAGTTCGAATGCAGTCGCGGAGCGTACGGGCGCATTTTTACTCCGCCGGTATACCAAATGGTTATATACGAAAATACATTTTTGTTTATTCTCACGTCTATGGGAATAAGCCCGGTTGAGCACGAATGATGGCTCCTGGTTTTTCGATTTATACCCGAAGAAAAAACCCTTTTTCATTCAAATAAATGTTTAGCTCGATCGAAAGAAATATTCAGTCGGAACAATCAGTATTACACCGAGAAAAAAAATGTTTGAATTGACTAAACCGTCGTTCATCCTCGTTCAAACGAATTTTTCGTTAGGACAAATAAATTATTAGTTTCTTTGACTAATTGTTAGGGTCAGTTGACTGAAATATCCTTACGGCAAACAAAATATTTGTACGACCAACTAAAAATTCGTTTGAACAAGGGTAAACGCCGATTTAGTCAATCCAAACATTTTTCTTCTTAGCGCAGTCGACTGTCACGACGAAATAGGGTTAAGACAGCGGTTTCTCAATGATATTCATGAATTTTTTTATAGTATAAAAAATGAATATAATTTATTGAAACTTTGAGAATATTTTATACATATATTCAAGTATATACTATAAATTTTTTGAAGAATTTCCTTGAAAAACACCGAAAATATTAGCGACCCCATATTGCAGGTCACAATCAGACTCAGCATTTTGCGTACATTTTGGAAGCCGCAATTTTCATCTGAAATCAAACGAGGTTGGAATTTACTTTTATTATATGTCTCTCTTCTATATGAACCTAAATGCTATAAAAAAAATAGAAAATTGAATTTTTTACAGGGGTCAAAACAAAAAAGCATGATTTTTTGCCATTTTTTACAACTTTATTTGCAAAAAAAAATTATTTTAAATAATGATAATATTCCGATTTTAGGTTCATACAGAGCGCAATACTATGAAGAAAGTAATTGCCAATTTCCAAAACGATTGGTTGAAAACTTTTCAAACTAGCGTGTACGCAAGTTCAAAAAAAGTCGTTGTCAGAAAAACGCGTGTGAAACACGTGACACGCTCGGGGCCTGAAGGAGAGCTACTCACTTTAATGGCTTATAACAATAGAACGAGTCGGAATTTTCATTAAAAATTTTGGGAACATATTTTCAATAGTTTTACTAACAATTTATGAAATTTAAAGGAAATCGATTTTTTGAACCGTCTAACCCTATTTCCCCCCTTAAGCTCCCCGTGTGTACACTATATTTTTCGAGACATGATGTGTACACTGGGTGTTTCAGGGAACAGTTGAGTTTTTAGCGTTTTCTAGGCTTTCAAAAAATCTGAAAAAATCCTCGATTACTTCTTGAAGTGTCTACTACATGGCCCAGAAGTTGCCAAAGTCCAAAGTTTAAAACTGTTGTCAATAAAAATTGACAAACAGAGAGAGAAATAGGAGTTTGAAATTTCGATTGTTCCTTCAAAGGCCCAGTGTACACACGCGGGGTTAAGAACGAGATGATTTTTCGATAAAGCATAATAAAGGATACGTTCCAAAACAAATGTCCTTCGAATAAAATTGATTCGAGTAAAAAATAAAATAAATTAATTACAATGATCGTGTTAATTTCAGAGAAAAACTCGAAGTTAATTTTTCTTCTCGATAAAAGCAAGGTCTATAAAAATACGAAAATAGATGTGACAGCATCTTTAGTGCCGCGGTAATTGAATATAATAATGATAAAAATAAATGTTCAATATTAATTTGAGTTTATTGTTATCGGCGAAAATTTTGTCCGAGATAGAATATCGTCGAGTGAAATTGAGACGAGAGTCTGCGTTTGTATACACAAATAATTTCAAGCACAGTTCGCCCAAAACGTTTTCACACAAAGCTTCTCTCTAATCTCCTCGAGTTGGTAACTGGAGCAACGAGCGTGTCGTTTCGTCACTCGTCGTTCGGGCATATTGGGTGTTCGTATATAGCGTTATCGCATCGAGGTAACGGGTTGACCGAGGGACCAAAACATCTTCTTGTCGCTGTATCGTCGTTTTTTAACGGGAAAGAGAGAGACCCCCGCGGGTAACTTTTTAAGAAGACGAGAGCTTCGAGTTTCGATGACGAGACCGGGCATTCACAGAGAGAACCGCGTTTAGTCCTCGTATGACGAAGCGTATACGGTGAAGATGATGACGTTAAGTTTAACGGTCCCAATTATTTGCGACTCGATTCACTTTCTGGAATTGCTCTCCGTCTCTTTTCTTCTCTCGCACTTCGTGTGCGGCTCATGTTTTTTTTTTCTTTCTCTTCGAGACGATGAATTCATCGATCGATCGCCTTCTTCCGATCCATAAACCGTACACGCATGGAACACGAGTGTACCGAGACCGGATTACCTTCTTAGGATTTATTCATTGAACTCTTGATGAGCGCCGATACATGCTGCATTGTTCGAATTTCCCGGAATGAAAATTACGAGAAAATATAAAATTGATTCCTCGTCGGTACGGTGGTGTTCAGACAAATTATTGATCGATGAAGACTGATTCTCCAATTGTCGTGGTGAAAAAATGAACGTTATATGAAAAGTGACGCGAAGAGGAAGAAGTGATTAATATTTGTCATTGTCAGTGCGTCATAATCCATCTTTATACAATTTTTTTAGGAACATAAACTTATCGTTACATCAATTGGTGTTTTACGAAAACAAAATGTCTCCTTACATTGATTCGTGAATTTTTATAGTCTAAAAATGTATCACCACACTAATTTATCACGTTCTTTCTTCTCAAACAACATCCCACGACAGTTTATCTCGTGGTTTCAATACAAATCCCCGATGACTGTACTTTTATCCCCTCGACAAAACGTTCATTATCAATTTTTCGACTTTCCGGTTAAATAAAAACTTTCGTCGTCAAACTTTTCTTTCTAAAGCTTTGAAAGTCTGATTATCGTTCATTTAAGCCATCGAGCTCGTTATCAACTTTTTGATTACACCAATTTTCAGAATTCTTCCGCGTTCTCGTTGTTCCAGTGAGTAATTTCGTCTCGGAGCTGCCATCGAGTTGCATGAGTACAACGAGCGAATCGTCCAAGGATCTCGACGCATCGGGCAACAATCGTTCGTTGACGGGCCATCATTTGACGGACGAAACGCATCATCAGACTCATCAGGTCGATCATCACGGTCCAACCTCGGTACTTACGATGCACACAACGTCACAGTCAACTCATCATCATCATCATCATCATAATCATCATCAGCAACAGCTTCAACAACAAAATCAGCATCAACATCTCGAGGACAAGGATGCTTGTTCACCACCGGTGACATTACACAGTTCGACGAGCAGCAATCCGTCGACACCGAGCGGACCATCCGCACCAAACACCGCGCCCGAAGCGGCGCACACGAAAATTTCCAATGACACAACAGTGTCCAACGTGGCGGCCAATTCGACAACCGGAAAACCACCCTTCAGCTACGTCGCACTTATAACAATGGCGATTAATAATAGCGTTCACAAGAGAGCGACACTTCGTGAAATTTATGCTTTTATCAAGGCGAAATTTCCATATTTCCAGCAAAATACGAAAGGCTGGCAAAACTCTATAAGGCACAATCTCTCGTTGAACGAGTGCTTCGCCAAAGTACCGAGGGAAGGTGGCAGCGAGGGAAAAGGCAATTTTTGGAAACTCGGTAAAATTGCTCGTTAAGAGGCATGGCCACGGTAACGGGTATAAAATCATGTGCACGTTTAACAATTTTTTTTGGTGTGAAAAAGTGATTTTTTTATAAAACTAATTACACCTCTATTTAATATAAATATCAAGCTAATAAAAAATATTTTTTTTCGTTATAAAACATGGCCGATTACTGGTATTTGGTTTTGGTATGTTTTTTTTTTTGAGGCGCTCCGCGGCGTGACATTTGGCATCCACAATTTTTGACCTACAACAAAAAAAAATTTGTCGTTAATCTACATCAGAATACCTAGAAAAGTACGTACGAAATTTTTGATTAATTAAAGACTTTCCATTTTATGAGTAGTTTTATACGAAATATTTCACTGGAAATTCTCCTGGAAATATTTCACCTGTTAAGTTCAAATGCCTAAAATATTCGAATAAAACAATATTTTCCAAATTCCGTACGGACTCCTCTAGGTATTCTGATGTAGATTAACGACAATTTTTTTGTTCTAGGTCAAAAATTGTGAATGCCAAATGTCACGCCTCAAAAAAAAAGATACCAAAAGCAAATAGCAGTAATGGGCCATTCTGTATAACAAAAAAACAAAAAAAAATATTTTTTATTAGCTTGATATTTATACTGAATAGATGTCCAATTAGTTTTATAAATAAATCACTTTTTCATACAAAAAAAATTGTTGAATGTGCACATGATTTCATACCCGCAACCGTGGCTAAATCCCTTAAAATTTTTTTCTTTAATTTTTTTGAATTGCGGAACAATTTTCTTTCGGCAAGAATAGAAAAAGGCTTTTCTGGTTTCAATTTGTTTTTGTTTTTCAGGGTACCCTTTCTTTTACAATTTTATTCTTTAAAGCCACCATTTGGCAAATTTGCACTTGTAAAATTCTCATCCGTCTGGAATTTGTTCCGCTTCACGAGAAATATAATTGAGTAAAAATTGATATTTACACATTAAATTAAATACATTGTTCGTTCAAATTTTGTACGCAGAGCATGGCTACGAGGATATGTTCGAGAATGGAAATTACCGTAGACGCAGACGTATGAAACGTCCATACAGACACGCGCCCTACCAAAAGTCTCGTTTTCGCGATACTTTTCCAGCCTCTCACGTACACTTTGGACCATCGAGAAATCTCTTTGCTCATTCGCCACCGTCTTACGCGCCAACGAGTTACACGCGTTACGATTCGAGGTGGGTTAAAAAAAAGTCTTTAAGTGAAAAAAAAAAAATAATAACACTGTAAATGAATTTTTGGTTTTTATACAAAAAAAAGTCCTTCGGGATTGAAGGATAATTTTTTTTTCATACTTCCGATTGTTCATTATAGTGCGTGGAGTATTCCGCAGCCACAATTGTCATATGGCCATTGTCAGGCGGTAAGTAGACTTAAAATTTTCGTTCGATCGCAGAATATTTCGGGCTTTATTTTATAACTTTAATTATCCGACCGATTTTCATTTCAGCCACAATTACAGCCGATGCAATCGGTGCAAATACCGACGATGAACGGTTACGGTCAGCTAGGATCGTCGCTGAGTGAGTCTAAAATCTCTAGTGCGACGTTTTTCATCGTTAGCGTGAGAAGAGACGTTTAGACGTTCGGCCAAAGCGTTTCAAAGCAATTATCTCGATGTTTCAGGCGGTAGCTCGGGTTCACCGGGCTCTATGACCGGCGGTACATTCGGTAGTAATTTCACGGCGTGCGGTAGGCGACACGACAACGGTATGTTCACGGATCCGATCTCCGGAAGATGCAGTTATTGGCCGGAAAGTAAGTTTCGCCTCGTTTTTTTTTTATTTTCCTTTGTTCCAACTTATACCTTTTCGAGCTTTTGCGTATGACCCTTCCTAATACCATTTTTTTTCCATTTTTACCCCTAACACTCCCTACCCGCGCTTCGCTAAGTTAACTTAACTTCCATTGCGCCTGCAGACGTCTCACACCGTATCACATTAGGGCGATTTTTTTTTCGGCTATTTTTTTTTTCAGTTCCCACCCAAAATTTTGTTGGATATATCGAAAAAGAAATTCCCTGAAAGTTACAGCCCTTAATATTAATTCTAAGTACTCTCCCAAAGCGTGAGAAGATTTTCCATCTAAAATACACGTAAATCGATTTTTTTTTTTTTTCAAGTTTCTTTAACTCAGCCGCATTTTATGCTATCATATTGTTATTGGTTTCGATTTACTCGGAATAAAACAATCTAAAAAAGTGCCTCTTGCGGCAAAAGTGTAAATTGTACTGGTGAGTTGGTACGGGTCACTGAAGTTGATTTTTACCCAAAATTCTCGTTTTTTTGCTGTTATCTCCGAAATAATTAACTTTACGAAAAAAATGTAAATGAAAAATTTGTTGGAAATTTAATTTCCTACAAAAAAGGTCCTATCGACCCAATTGCTTAGATTAATATTTCTTGAGACATTGAACTTTAACTTATGAGTAGTATAAAATTTATAAAATATGAAACATTAAATAATAAAAAAAAAAAATAATAAAGTTCAATATCTCAAGAAATATTAATTTAAGCAATTGGGTCGATAGGACCTTTTTTTAGGAAATTAAATTTCCAACAAAATGTTTCATTTACATTTTTTTCGTAAAGTTAATTGTTTCGGAGATAACAGCAAAAAAAAACGAGAATTTTGGGTAAAAATCAACTTCAGTGACCCGTAAGAACTCACCAGTACAATTTACACTTTTGCCGCAAGAGGCACTTTTTTAGATTGTTTTATTCTGAGTAAATCGAAACCAAGAACAATATGATAGCATAAAATGCGGCTGAGTTATAGAAATAAAAAAATAAAAAAATCGATTTACGTGTATTTTAGATGGAAAATCTTCTCACGCTTTGGGAGAGTACTTAGAATTAATATTAAGGGCTGTAACTTTCAGGGAATTTCTTTTTCGATATATCCAACAAAATTTCGGGTGGGGACTGAAAAATAAAAATAAATAGTCGAAAAAAAAAATCGCCCTGGTATCACATATCCCCTCGACACAGGGAAACTGCGGAAAACCTGTGTCGATACAGACGGCTTTGTGTATTACTGACGTTCAGTTGTATTTATTAAATCAGAAACTCAATAAAATTGCCTCCCGCTCAACAGTCGGCACGCGAGCCAGTGCACAACTCCGCGGTCACCTATCCAAGTAGTGACTGCGGCGAAAGCTGCTTGACTTGGGTGATCGCCAGAGCCGTGCACCAACGGCGCGTTCACTGTTGTCAGTTCCTTTTTTTTTCCTATTTAAATTAATGTTTCGTCCATTGATCGGTAATATTATGGAAAAAAAAAAGTTAACGATTCACAGACGAGTTGAAATCTTGAATTTTTTTTGCCCATTTCTCCGAAATTCTTTGATAAATGACAATCTTCACAAATTCACGAATTAACACACAAAACATTCAAACTTCGAATCAACGAGTTTCAATGATATTAACCTTTCGTGGTCACGCGGGTTCAAAATGACCCCAAGCGCAACTTTAAGCTAGAATTACTATGCCTCCTTGCTGATTTTTTTTCGCCATTCTGAAAATTTGATAAAAATTTTTTGCCATGATATTCTCATTCTGAAAGGTTCAAACTAGTATCCTGAATTTTGATGAGTCGCTCGGAACGATACTGGCAACGCGGCAATTGTTTAAACATGGCTGGGGTCATTCCGAACCCATGTGACCAACGTGTTATTTTAAGAATGTGTGACCACGAAGGGTTAAAAGAAACGCAAAGTGACAAATTAAAAGTATCGACATTTGTTTCCCCATAAATTGTTGCCTCGTCGATAATTTAAAAAACCCACAATACCAGGAAGTAACGTCCTCTATTGATTTTTATGAAATTAAATTTTGAATACTGAACATCAAGAAAAAAAAAAATTGTAATTGAGAAGCTTTTAATGTTTTTTATCTTTCAAAAATCCATTTTAGTGCTGAACGTCAAAGAGGAACCGGGCAGTTCACCGGTGGGTGGAACGAGCAGCGCAGCGACAATGGGAAGCGTCGGTAGCGGGATGGTCGGTTCGACAACTCCGTCGAGCGTCTCGTCCTCGGGCTTTCCGAGCGTTGAGTATCAGGCTCGTTCCAAGTGTTACATGTAAATCGGTTTTTACCCTTTTGCATGACTATACGAAAAAAAAAATATATATATATATATAACGGCTCTCACTGCCGATTCGACATGCACGTATCGCTAGCGATAATCGAAGTACGATATATATATATGTATGATATAGGATATATGCACCGAGAACAAACGCCGGGGACACGCGAATTATTTCGGCTTGATTAATGACTCTCCGTGTAATCGTGACGAGATCATACGGTTACAATCGTTTCAGGCACACTGAGAGAAAGTGCAAAAAATCAACGAAATCAGCTATTCCAAGTGGTTAACTAAACATTCGGCTGATTCAATAAAGCCGTTTTTTTTTAAATCACAGATTTAGTTAATGTTGCAATTTTCAATGCATATACATATACGTAACGTGTAACGCGCGTTCTCCCGTGTCGAGTATCTCAAAAAAAAAAAAAAAAACAAAAAAAAAACAAAAAAATGTATAATGCTTCACTCGAGTGATCTCGTTTTCACGAATAATAAACGTTTAGATTATAATCGGTCGGAATAATTATTGAGAATGATGCGAGAGAGAATGGAGACGAAAATATTATTAAGTAAATGTACGACGAATGAAACGTAGCTGTAATTATTATAGTGAAAAGAAAAAAAAGTAATTGTGATGCCAATGTAACAATACGTCGATGTAAATGTAATTTCTTTGTCACGTAAGATATAATCGTATTGATAATTCGACATAGACTCCGTTATAGTGTTATCCCGATAACGATAGTTTGGTGGACAAAAAAAAAACAAGAAAAAAAAATCGTGATGGAAGAGAGAAGATATGTATGTAAGATTAGAATTAAGGGTATCGAATAAATTACAATTATTTATCGCCGACAAAGTTCGTTCATTTAATTGTCCATTATCCTCTGTAATTCTTTGACCGATTTTTCAAGTTTTGCCAAAAACAAAGTAAAATTTCTGTTACGTCACGTACGAAAGATGTGATAAATTCGCGGAAAGAAATACGTTTATCTTTTTTCGCGAATTTATCACATTTTTAATCGCGAGATATCAACTTGGAGAAGGCGGCGCGAAAATTGTCATGGATCCTCGGAAACGGAAGAATTCGGGAAAATTGTTTATCGAAATATAATCTTAATGCAGATAAATCAGAGTTGATGAGCAAAAATTACACGAATTGTAATTGTAATTTTTTTTTATCAATCACAATCACTCGAAATAATTGTAATTGATTTTTCTTACAATCGTTTTCAGTAATTTATAAATCCTCACTTCTCATTGCAATTTTGTTTCTGAAATCAATATTTTTTTAGATGAAATTCGATCAGCAATCTAGAGGCGTAAAATTGAATGAGTCGTGAATATAGTAGAAATTGATTATTTCGTTATATATCCGAGCAACGAGGAGAGGAACACAAAGCGGAAAGTCGAAGAGGGGATTGCGTTGGAAATCACGAATATACATCTCGATAATGGTAAAGCTCCACCCACGTGTCCCGGGGTTCTCAATCGACTTAAGAAAAAATGTCATACTCTCTTTCAACGATATGAATCAAGCGGCTATATTTTCGATCTCAAAATTTATGACTAGTCGTTTTTTTTTTCTTTAAATTCTACCACTTTTCATTCTTCGTTATCGGTGTAAATTATAATCAACAAGTTCTCTCGGGATCGAGTAGAGTTATTGTACGAGGCGGGTAGAGCATTAGTTTCGTTAATTTATTGACTCGCGTTTAGTCAAAGTAATGAAAAATTTTCTTCGAAAGAATTACGTTTGCTTACTTTCAGTGATAAGTATTTTATTCAATTTAGTTCATTTGTAAAGTTTGACACAAATTTTATCCTATTTATAAGGAAAAACCTACTCCATTCAAATTTGCTAATTTGAAGAGTTTTTTTTTTTTTTTTGTAACATTACTCGATTTGGTTCTACCCGCCCTGGTGATGTTTTTTTCCGCCTAGTGTTAACAAAAGAATTTATCTTCGTTTGAACGAAATTAATTTTTCTGTATTTTTTTTTTTTAACAAACAGGGTAAGAGATAATGAACATTTGATACTGAGATCGGTGGTTAGGTGAGATACGCCAACGCGTGATTCTCGCCCGGTGGCCGTAGCGGAAAAACAAAATTAGAAATGAGGGGAGTTTTCTCTCTGTCTTTCTCTCGTGGGATATGTGATATCCCGTGCGAACGGAGAGAAGAGCGCGTAAAACACGCGAGAATCGTAGGCCGTTGAAAGATGCGCGACAGCTGAGTGAGATTTCACGTTGCTACTGTGTCACCATATAGACTGTAGAGTAAATGATCATTTTTGAAAGAAATAAAAAGAAAACCAAAATCTATAAAAGATATTTGCGCGCGAGGATACTTATTTCCTTTCGTCCGATTGTGTTGAAATTGAGAGTACAAGGATTCGTTGCTATCCGGCAAACCTTTGTCGGTACAATCAAAAATGTTTACAAAGAAATTTTGTAGTACCGATAGAAAAAAAAAAAGGAGATACGTAATTCGACGCGTGCTTAGTGTTTTGAGGATAAACAAGAAACGCGGCAGTGTCTTTGACGACGAACTAATTGAAAGATAAGTTTCCGTACACTAAGTTCGGCACAATAATCATAATGTTCAAATCTTGTATTGACCTCACGCGAAGTTGCGATGTTTGATAGGAAAAACAAAACGAAAATGTGACGAGGCTTCTGTGATTTAATTTTACCAAAAATTACATATTTTATGAGATGAACATTGAGGGTTTCTCCGAGGGTTTAAAAATGGTTTGATGCGGTCAGGAGTTCAACGGTGCAAAGGGATTGTACAGCATCAGGGAATAGGAAATATGTCGTGTAAGCGGGTTAAGAAAAACGCGTGAAACCAACGAGGATACGAGAAGAATGTAAGAAAAGTCTGTACGTGTATATGCATATGGGGTAGACGGGTGATATGTGGCAACAGGCTCCAGACCGCTTAGCCGACTATTAGCATCGTTTCGTTCGGATTCCACGCGCGCTTGCTACGAATGCTCTGGAACATCTCCGTATAAATTGACTCTATCCGAGCGCCCGGAAGATTTCCCTCACTGTTTTAACGTTTTTTTTTTTAATTTTCTTCCTTCTCCTCTCTTGCTTCGAAGCATCCGAGTCTTAAATGACTGAATACGCGTTTGGAGAGAGCAAAAAAAAAACGAGAAGGGGTGGGGAACGAGATGCAAGAACCGGATAACTCGTAAAAAATTCCGCTAAAAAACCAACAATATCCAAAGTGCTGTTATTGTTACGAACGATTTTTGAAAAATCTAACAATTCTATCCGAAGAACAAATATTTTCAATGAACGAGTTCGTGAAAAATCCAACCCCCCTTAGCCACGACCCTTAATTCTTAATGTTTTTTTCTTTGCCCAAATTTAGTATGTTAATTCATTAAATTTTATTACGACCTCATTAATCAACGATTATTCTCATTGAAAACCTTAATCTGTATGACTTTTCATGAGGTTGCTCGAGGACATCTCCGTAAAATGTAACCCCCCTAGCCACCCTTAATTCGTGATGTTTTTTCCTTTGCCCAAATTTAGTATGTTAATTCATTAAATTTCACTACTACCTCATTAATCAACGATTATTCTCATTGAAAACCTTAATCAATATGACTTTTCATGAGGTTGCTCGAGAACATCTTTGTAAAATGTAACCTCCCTAGCCACCCTTAATTCGTAATATTTTTTTCTTTGCCCAAATTTAGTATGTTAATTCATTAAGTTTCATTACTAACTCGTTAATCAATGATTATTCTCATTGAAAACCCTAATCAATATGACTTTTCATGAGGTTGCTCGAGAACATCTTTGTAAAATGCAACCACCCTAGCCACGACTCTTAATTCGTAATGTTTTTTCTCAGCCCAAATTCAGTATGTTAATTCATTAAATTTCATTACTACCTCATTAATCAACGATTATTCTCATCGAAAAACTTAATCTGTATGACTTTTCATGAGGTTGCTCGAGGACATCTCCGTAAAATGTAACCCCCCTAGCCACCCGTAATTCGTAATGTTTTTTTCTTTGCCCAAATTTAGTATGTTAATTCATTAAGTTTCATTACTAACTCGTTAATCAATGATTATTCTCATTGAAAACCCTAATCAATATGACTTTTCATGAGGTTGCTCGAGAACATCTTTGTAAAATGCAACCCCCCCTAGCCACGACCCTTAATTCGTAATGTTTTTTCTCAGCCCAAATTCAGTATGTTAATTCATTAAATTTCATTACTACCTCATTAATCAACGATTATTCTCATTGAACACTTTAATCTGTATGACTTTTCATGAGGTTGCTCGAGGACATCTCCGTAAAATGTAACCCCCCTAGCCACCCTTAATTCGTAATATTTTTTTCTTTGCCCAAATTTAGTATGTTAATTCATTAAGTTTTATTACTAACTCGTTAATCAATGATTATTCTCATTGAAAACCCTAATCAATATGACTTTTCATGAGGTTGCTCGAGAACATCTTTGTAAAATGCAACCACCCTAGCCACGACTCTTAATTCGTAATGTTTTTTCTCAGCCCAAATTCAGTATGTTAATTCATTAAATTTCATTACTACCTCATTAATCAACGATTATTCTCATTGAACACTTTAATCTGTATGACTTTTCATGAGGTTGCTCGAGGACATCTCCGTAAAATGTAACCCCCCTAGCCACCCTTAATTCGTAATATTTTTTTCTTTGCCCAAATTTAGTATGTTAATTCATCAAGTTTCATTACTAACTCGTTAATCAATGATTATTCTCAATGAAAACCCTAATCAATATGACTTTTCATGAGGTTGCTCGAGAACATCTCCGTATAAATTCATTCTATCCGAGCGTCCGGAAGATTTCCCTTACTGTTATAACGTTTTTTTTTCATTTTCTTCCTCCTCATCTCTAGCATTGAAGCACCAGAGTCTTAAGGGGGGAAATAGGGTTAGGACAGCGTTTTCTTAATGATTTTCATGAATTTTTTTATAGTATAAAAAATGAATATAATTTTTTGAAACTTTGAGAATATTTTATACATATATTTAAGTATATACTATAAATTTTGTATACATATATTTAAGTATATACTATAATATATTAGCGACCCCATATTGCAGGTCACAATCAGACTCAGCATTTTGCGTACATTCTGGAAGCCGCAATTTTCATCTGAAATCAAACGAGCTTGGAATTTACTTTTATTATATGTCTCTCTTCTATATGAACCTAAATGCTATCGAAAAAATAGAAAATTGAATTTTTTACAGGGGTCAAAACAAAAAAGCACGATTTTTTGCCATTTTTTTCAACTTTATTTGCAAAAAAAAAAATTATTTTCCATAATGATAACATTCCGATTTTAGGTTCATACAGAGCGCAATACTATGAAGAAAGTAATTGCCAATATCCAAAACGATTGGTTGAAAACTTTTCAAACTAGCGTGTACGCAAGTTTAAAAAAAGTCGTTTTCAGAAAAACGCGTTTGAAAAAATAGTACCAAGAAAAATAAGCAATATGGGGTCGCTAATATTTTATAGTATACATTTAAATATATGTATAAAAATTTTATAGTATATACTTAAATATATGTATAAAATATTTTCAAAGTTTCAATAAATTATATTAATTTTTTATACTATAAAAAAATTCATGAAAATCATTGAGAAAACGCTGTCCTAACCCTATTTCCTCCCTCAATGGCTTATAACAATAGAACGAGTCGGAATTTTCATTAAAAATTTTGGGAACATATTTTCCAATAGTTTTACTAACATTTTATGAAATAAAAAAAAAATCGATTTTTTGAACCGTCTAACCCCATTTCCCCCCTTAAATGACTGAATACACGGTTGGAGGGAGAAAAAAAAACGAGAAGAGGTGGGAACGAGATGCAAGAACAGCATATCTCGTTAAAAAATCCGCTAAAAAACCAGAAATATCCAAAGTATTGTCATTGTTACGAATGATTTTTGAAAAATCTAACAATTCCGTCTGAACAACAAATATTTTCAATGAACGAGTCCGTGAAAAATGCAACCCCCTAGCCACGACCCTTAAATCTTAATGCTTTTCCTTTGCCCAATTTTAGGTATGTTTCATTAAATTTTCATTACTACCTCGTTAATCAACGATCATTCCGATTGAAAACCCTAATGTATACGACTTTAGCACGAGGTTGCTCGAGAGAGGGGGCGGAAAAATCATCAAGATCAACTAACAAAGCCTGTATACGTATTCTAGGTCTCGTTTATTAAGCCGAACGGTTCGAGGTGTTTCACACACGCAACAGAGACTTCACTGTTCTCCGCACGGTTCACTCTTGGCCATAAAATCGGACATAAATAACCCCACTGGCCGAATAACAGAGAAAAGCACGCTTGGTTCGAGTGGAACGGTGAGGGTGGAGGTATGGACGAAGGAAGAGTTGGTTCACGCTGCGGACCGGGGTTGGGAGAGGTTCTCGTGGTATATAGTATATTATAAAATAACTGCGGCGGCGAGAGTTAACGGGGCAGGAAGTTATTTGTTTGCTCAACGGAGTTTTGCTGCTGCCACTGAGCTCCACGGATGTCATAACGATATAACATTCGTCTAGCCTCGCGAGAACTCGTATTATAATTTACATAAATATATCTGTATATTACGTATCAGTAAACATATATTTGTTTAAAAAGGCCCTCTTGTCTCGAATCGAATGATCTCGTATTATTTCATACTCGAAACTCGATCGGGGAACTAATGATTTATTATCTCTTTTATAACGCTCAATCTCGAATAAAAATTATCGACTTGGCTGATTTATTTCTACCATCGATCAACGTTTTATCGTCGGATTTCGTTTTTTTTCTTCTTCTTTAGAGCAAAATGTAAATATCGCTTCACAAACTTTGAATTTGTGAAAGTAATTCGTTTGTTTTTCTACGAGATGTTTCGGGTCACTGAAAATATTTTTAATTCGAACATTTTTAATGATATATTTCATCTAAGTGTCATTTTCTAATTGTCTATCAGGTAATTACATTTAAATAAAATATTTTTCCTTCATTCAGCCTTCTATCGAAAAGTCAACAGATCGAGACGTTTATAGACGTACTCGTGTGAAAAAAGGAAAATTCTGTGGACGCAATGTGAACATTTTTGATCTTGAAATATTTTTTTTGTTGGATTTAATCGTCAGAACAGTATTTCATTGGGAGACGATTCTGAAAGTGATTAATATCGTCTCTACTCTTAGCAGCATCTCTGCCTATTCGCTCGTCGTCGAGCTTCGTTCAATCTCCTCACGCCTCTTTCTCTCTCTCTCTGTCTCTCTTGTCACCAAGAATTACTTAATTACGCTAGATGAAGTCTTTCTCTGATTCCAAGTGGCCCTCCCTATTTCATCGTCGTCTCTCGACGCTATTCGGTTTCTCCCTCGAGATTACTCTCTCGCGAGGATCTTCACACACGGAGAAGAGAACACGTGAAAGCTACCGGGCTTGTTGGCCCTCGAGTATCTACATCGAGCGTGGAGAGCAATGACGCGGGCAATTTGTAGCCGAGTGTCACACAGAAAACGGCGCCTCGGGAACGGCTATTTCTATTTTCGAAAGCTCAGTCTCGTTGCTGTATCACGTAGCGTCTCTCTCTCTCTCTTTCTCGTATCGTTCAACAAAAATTTTTCTTTTAATTTCATGTATATATAGATACGAAAATCCCTCCGTCACCATCGTTTTGCTCGCGTCGCTGACGTTTATTTTTTTGGCCGACACGAAGGCGGCCGCACACCACTTGTCGCGCCTCCGCGAAACTAAACGTCTCATAAATTCGTGGGTGGGTTTGTAACGGCGTTAGTACAAGAGTCGAGTGACGACTCTCGGTCACCCTTTGAGTCTTTATCTCGTTATGCTGAATCGCTACACTCGTTTCGACGAGTCAGCGAATTTTCGTTTTTTTTTGTCTTCTTCAACAAGATAATTCGCGTTTAGCATCAATTACTTGCGCTATTTGTACCGAGCACTGTTCGAAATGCTTAAGGATTCTAATCAGGGTGGTCGCGATCCTTTTCGACCTGACGAAACAAAAAAAAAATCATACCGAAAATCTCAAACGAGCCATTAATATTTCTACGATCCTTTAAACAAATATTGAGATTCGAACTCGAAAAATTGTGGTGGATGTATTATTTATTTTTATTTTTTCAAAATAAAACGAAAATTAAAACAAATTGTATTCTTACAATTTTTCATCTACCGGCATGAATAATTTTTTACATGACTAAATAACTGTTTAGAAGGATCTCTCGCTTGAAATTTTTGTTACTATTGAAAATTAATAATAATAATAAAATAAAAATAGAAAAATAAAAAAGAACGCGAACAAAAATTTTCCAATTTTTGGTGCACCGAATCCGCCTTAAAGAGTAAAATTAGAAGAAGAAAAAATAATAGTTTTTTCATTACCCAGTAAATTATGAAGAAGCTGCACGAAACCATTGCTCGTAACGATTGCTCAAATTGATCAAAAATTTTGTTAAATTTATATAAATTATTTTTCCCCCCGAAAAGGACACGTTCCGTGTTTCAATTATTCCTAAAAAAAGAAAAGAAAAACTGCTGTCCAAGAGTTCAAAAAGAGATTATCTTTCGAATTTCGAGAAGAGTGTTACGACCCGGAGGATCTCGCATTG